>PNEQ01064661.1:0-32500 GCA_003012365.1 Medauroidea extradentata | reverse complement strand
TGATGTTTTTCTTTTGTTATTTGTGTGTCTACATCTGAATTGGCCAACGATAACTTTGGTGCGCCGCTACTGAACATTTGTGACACTACTTAACAAGAGATCCAAAAAATTCCCGTTTTCTTTTAGGCACAAGTTAGATTTCAAACATCCTTAAGTTTGTGTCACGTTCATCATTGGTCTATGACTTATTTGACCGCTCTTGGAGAGTGCTGAGCCGATAATAAAGAAGCAACTAAATACAGGACCAATACTGTGGTATCGCTGGGTCAACAAGCAGCCAATAAACAGCTGCTTTCTGCTTGAGTATATACATAGTCTTGAAGGCTAGCCTACACATCAGTGAACCAGCTAATATTTCCTGTCTCTACATAACCGTCATCTAATCATACGAGGCAAAATACGCTTGCGATTTTCCACTGTCTCTAGATATCGTGAATCTTTATACCGACAGTAATACCTTTTGCTTTGGTTTCTTTTTTTCATTTGTTTTATTTGCTTATAATTTTGAAGAGTTGCTGCAATGGCGTATTGTAATATTGTGGACATACGCCACTGCAATATTATGTCGTCCCAGAAACCATTGCAAGAAACATTCAAAGACATTAGCTGCAATGGCTTGGCCAGAATTTGAATTTCCTTGTTTTGCTGAACCATAGATTGAAACTATAATTTAACTGTTATTATTCCTTTCAAAATATTGACGGTAAAGCCAAAACAAACGCTTACGTTAAACTTGACGTGCCTATGTGCGTGAAAGAGTGCAGCGAACTGAAAGCTATATTGCGTGGTTGCACTCTTTTCCGCTGAAACATAGCTGATAATCCTGCCGACCACAAAGACCAACCACAGATTTGAAGAGTTCATGGCCTCCAAGATGCTGGCACAGACATTACACTGAAACAATTGCATTCAGGTTTATTCCGTAACATTTAAGGGCGCTGAAAAGATAATTTCTGAACCTTTATTCCTTTGCCAAATACTGTTTAACTGAAAATGTAGGATTTCTACAGCTGAAGAGCATTATTTTACAAATTCAGTTTGAGTTACGAAGGCCATACTTTAATTCTGTAGTTACGAGTATTGTTTTGTGTGCGCATAAATGACTTTGTGTTTCCCTGAAAAACAGATTCCCTGCCAATCCTCTTTACTGCCTCTTTTTAAGACGAGAATTGTAGAAATTTGGCATTGATGACTGAAATGAACAAACAACACTCGATTGAAAAAAATTACCTTGGCGCGGCACAGGGTCGTGATATACCAACCGGAAATAGTCTCCATATTCACCACTGTAAAAGTCAGCAAAACTTATTCCTCTAAAACGTAATGTAACATAACTTACTAATTTATTTAGTACAAATAATAGTAAGATTCATAAACTTGAAACGCTATGCACATTTCAGCTTTTCGACGAAAGCGCCATTTTTTAATTGGTTTACAATTTGCTTAATTCTCTGTGAAACTTACATATATATATATATATATATATATATATATATATATATATACGTTTGTATGTATGATGCGATTTCGTTTACAGCGAAATACTATTGTTTCATATATAACGGAATAATAAAAGAAACATACTGTAGGTAACATTAACACTTTGGTTACATTTCTTACTTTAGAAAATAAATACTTCTATTTGCGATGATCCATGTTGGATTTTGAAATATTTTGTTCATGCCTGTGGCATGTCTTCGTATTTAATTAAATTTCACTTGTTAATACAAATATGGACGAAGTTTTAACACGCGCATACACTTCTGAAGCATTCAAATGGGGAAAATGACTTATACGTTACAGATGATGTTTTATCTCGGGAAAACTTGACAGTTTGCTGGGTTTGAACGTGCAGTTCAGCTTACCAAAAGATTACTGGACTTCACTTGTACGTGGATCTGTTATCCTATTTGACTGAGCCAATAAGAATCCAGTTATTTAATATTTGATATTGGTCTGCAAACATCTACGTTGTGCCAGACGTATTTCTCCCAACCATACATATTACAAGGAAATGCAGTGGTCTCAAGTGCATGCTGGCACAAAAATATTCATGATTTACCATCATATCAACTTATACGCTCGATGAAATTTGGTATCAGCTAAGACCTGGTTCTAATTTGCATGTAGCTTATTTTAAGTTTACGAGGTGTTATATAGAGCACTTAAAGATCTTATTCATGTTTTATATTAAATACCTACTTCCTTATTAAGCAAAGAACAACCCACCAGAGAAAATGATTTCTATCACGTAAGTAAGAAATCCGTATTTTTTGCCATATTCCTAGTTGGAAGGGATTATATTGTAAAAAATGCAACTATTATCGTGTAGCAAAATAGTAAACACCCAAAATAATATTGCAACGTTAAATAAACATATTTATATTACTTTAAACATATGTAATAACAACAAGCATCTCATGTTACGTGTGTATGGTGAATTTGTTTTAAATGATTGGTTTCTGTTCAAAAGAGGGCAAGCTAAAGACATAATTGAGATTTCTGTATTTATTTTCGGACGTATATTTCATAAATTAACCAATGGATTTTTGTCAAATGTGTAAAAGCACTGAAAGGAATTTATAGTGTATTGTGCGAAACCAAAAATGTAAATATTATTAATTAAATATTGATGTTTATGAACTACAAAGGATGTCACAAAAATGTACGGCCAAACTTTCAGGAAACGTTCCACACACACAAAGAAAGAAAATATGTGATATGGACGTATGTCCGGAAACGCTTAGTAATCATGGTAAAGCTCAATTCCTCGTTTCGTACAGACACTGTTCCATTCACCCAATGGAACGTTTCGTTAGAATGTACGTTACTTCCTATGATCACCGCCAGGTGGGCAACGTGACGGAAGGTAATCGTGACTGCATTCCGTCTCTTCAACTCACAGTCCAGATTACCTTCCGTCAAGTGGCCCATCTGGCGGTGAACCTACGAAGTAAAGTACATTGTAAAGAACCAATCCATTTGGTATTTGGGACATTTTCTGTACGAAGTGTTATTTACGATAACATTTAACAAGATGTAAGGAATTGAGCTCTACCATGGTAATTAAGCGTTTCCGGACATATGTCCATATCACATATTTCCTTTCTTTGTGTGTGTGGAATGTTTCCTGATAGTTTGGCCATACCTTTTTGTAACATCCTGTTTATTAAAACGTGTATTTTGAGACAGTCGATGACATGTTTCAGACTGTTATTCGAACAGGATTTATTTCATGTCGCCATAATTTGATAAGTGTTTTCTAAAATTCAAGGCAAGTCAAGTGGGTTTTACGTCTCGTGGACAACGTGGATCTCAGAGAAGGTGCAATTCAACTGGTACAATGACAGGAGCTGGAAGAGGAGTCAGTCATGTCCTTCTAATGGAACCATTCCAGCATTCGCCTGGAGTGAATTCGGCAAACACATTGGAAAATAATTAAGTCATTATTAGCAGTAGCTGAGAATCTAATCAGGGTCCTACCGATCGCGAGTTAAAAGTGTTACGTCTGCACCACTTTGCTCGGTAGTATTTCCTAAAGGCTCTTTCACATAATTGCACTCGACATTATTTGACAGATTTCGTAAAATAATTAGTGCTTTTTTTTTGCTAAACAGTTGAGCGCCTTTTCTTCAGCTCTGTACATAAAATGTACACATTATAAGTAGATACATGAACTTTTCGCGAAAAGAATTTTGCCCCACTTTGTTCCAGTGCCTTATGTGCACGTGTGCAGTTCTGCTTCATAGATATTGGCAGCGTGCCTTTGAACTGTGACGTTTCTCATTTGACTGTACCAATCACAATAAGGTTACTGTAACACCACACGTCTGTGATTTGCGTGTAAAACCCCACTACACACGAATGTCAAAACATCCAATCTCTGACCGTGAAGCAAGTCTGCAGACGTGCACACAAGTCATAACACAAAGTGAGGCAAATTTCTTTTCGCGAAAAGTTCATGTCTCTAATTATAAGTAGTAACGAACAAAAAAGGTTTTGTTTAAAATATATTCCAACACGTTTCGAAATATTTTCATTTTATTTATTTACTTATTTATTTATTATTTGGATATCGTGAACACGACGAGAAGCGTATTATTGAGAACGGCTAGCGCTAGAATTTAGACATACTAGATGTAGCATGCATTAACATGATTGTTGAGGTACAATTGACACTATTCAAAAAAGTTTTGGCACCACCCCGATTTCCGAGTCAATATATGGAGACTGCAAAAATTCGCGGGTTCAGTGAACTCTAGGCTGAAAATCAGAGATGTATGTAGGCCTACACTGTGGCATATATCAATATATCATTGGCGGTTTTCTGACGTAGTGGTGTATAAGCAGAGGTTCCTGATTTTTTCACCATCCTTGTTTCAGTGCCTTTTGTGCATCTCTGTACTTCTGCTTCTTGATCATCGGTAACATGTCTTTGTGCAGAAATGACTTAGTTTTCTGTGCCAATCAGAATAAGGTTACTGAAACGCAACAATTCTGTGATTTGCAGGCAGAACCACAATATACTGAGAGTTTGAAACATCTAATCACTAGAAATGGTATATCGCGAAAATTGTTCGTGGCAATGTACCCTTTAAAACACTCTAGTTTCTTGCGACATGTATGATTGGGTGATTTACGGCTGACACATCGTAGCTGTCTGCAGACCAATAATAGGCATCATATTTTACAAAAGTGGAATTCTTATTGGCTCAGTCAAATAGCGCAACAGCTCTATGTACAAGCGAAAGCCAACAATCTTTCTATAAGCTGAAATTACGTTGAAACCCAGCAAATAGCCAAGTTTTCCTGCGATAAACCATCATCTCTACCAATCACTGAACATGAAGCAGAGCTGCAGATGTCAACACAAGGAACTGAAACAAGCTGGTACAAAAATATTTTCGTGAATGTCAGGTGGCCCAGTCTTAGGAATAGGCCCGGCGATAGTTGATTATTTATCATTTGCTCAGAGTCTTCAAGGAGGTGGCAAATATGTGTAAGGCTAACCGCGAAAATTTCACGTTAAGTAATCGGCGAAAATTTTGTGCACGTATCAATACACTATTCACAAGCCAAGAGAAAGTATGTATTAAAATATCCGCAATTGTAAAGAATAACAAGCCTGAATCTACAAGAAGGAAAGGAAATAAAATAACAGAAAACAACATAAAAAATGGAGAAACTTTCACGGGAGTGTCAAGTAGTGTAAGACGATTTTTTTCTACCCGAGTGTTCTTTGCGCCAGTAACGAGCACGTTACAACAACGTAACCGGCCGTGTAGTAAAAAACCGGTCAGAAAGTAAGATTGCTTCCCACGAAGGTCGCAACCATTAAGCGAATGACGCAATCGGCGAAGAGTGGTGTATTAGGCGACAAGCAGTTTTATGCATGTCACTATGCGCCAGGAACAGGCTTTCTCCGGCAACAAAACACATTTGATAGAAAAACGCGTGTCACGTTTCCAAACGTAAATTGCATTGCCCGTATAAAAACGAATAGAGACATATCAGCATACACCATATATTTTGCCAAATTTACGCATCAGTTGCTCAGGGTGGCTGTATTCCCAGAAATGAACTTTCGGCCTACAAATGTTAAAATAATAAAGGTTAAGGCCATGTTTACTCAGTTGGTGGTGAATACTGCAATGTAATAAGAACCTCGATTTTGTAGCGTAAAGATTTTGCATCATTTTGTTCCAATGCCTTATGAGAACATCGTAAACTTTGATTCACGGTTAAAGGCAGCATGTCTTTGTTCAAAGACAGCTTTCATTTGACTGCATCAATCAGAACAAGGCTATGATTTGTCAGTAGAACCTTTAGACACGTGAGAGTTAAAACATCTATTTGCCAACAATAAAGCGGTGATGCATATGTGCACAAAACGCATTGAAATCGAATGGTGGAAACAATCTTTTTGCCACAAAATCGTTGCTGTAATTGTTATTTCTAGCTAGCCAGATTTCCTTATGTTACTTTAATTTCAAGACAAAAACATAAAAAAACAACACAGACGATAGTAATAGGCGAGGCGACGTGTTGGGAACTGGTATCTGTTCACGTCTTCAAGCACACGAAAAATACATATTATTTTTGTCTTGTCTACGACCGCCTGTGTATGTAGTGTTCATTTGTGTTGTCTTGTTGTTTCTGTCAATTACAGTTGCCATTGTCTTGTATCTTGTTTGGTCTTCGTCTGTTGGATTTTTTCTTTCCCGTTTTGGGTTTCCGTAATATACCGACCATATTTATATTTCGGAATTATTAGTATGTATGTTGCTATGACTTTTACTGGCTCCCTTGGTTTGTTTATTTTGTATTTATTGTTCTTTTTCTCGTCCTTTGTCCTTTTAAGTTTACCTACTGTTGGTTTTCTGCGATATAACAAACAAGCTAGCAATAACGGAAATCAACTAAACTTGTAAATCTGTAAGATTTTGAAGGTAAGTTTGCATGAGTTACTTTGGCGATTAGGTCACAGTTGATGAAACTCTTACTTGAGGACTGAGAACCAATAGCAGACCTACATGAGGACACTGACTGACTGCCGCGCTACCTTGTCACATGTACCACTGTCCACTCACTGGAGCAGCAGACAATGTACAAGTAACTGAGGACATAATGTACACAGGACTGTGGAGTCCAGCTGGCTGGTCGTTGAACCCGCGACATTTCCGGCTTTCTAGTTACAAGTGCCTATAGGCCCTATCACGATTTATCTTGTAATTCATGTATGAGGAGATACAGAAAAATAAGTGCACTAGTTGGTTGCCAAGAATATCAGTGTATGAAATAATATGTTTCGACTGTAGATAGTTCAAAGCACTGTGCAAATCGTTAAGAGTATTTTTTTTGTCATTCTACCATTTCTTCGGTTAGTAAAGTAGATATACCAGTATCAGTCGCAGCAATAATAATTAACTTAAAAATTCTGATATGAAAGAAAAACGAGTAGTTTAAGGCCATGCTTTCTTGTGTGTACTATTTTACGACAATTATTTGTTAAAGCTTAAACGAGAGCAGAAATCAAAAATCAGTTCGGCTGTTTTGTTTAAATTGGTTTTTGTTGTTGTAAATATATATATTTTTTTTCAAAACAAGCAAATATACGGTTTCAACTTAAATGTCAACTGACCAGAAATTCGTTTATTACGTAATTAGCTAAAACCATGTCATGGAAAAATTACTCAACGTAGGAAATACGATTTTAAACAAAACTGCTAAACAGATTTTTGATATATGCTCTCGTTTAGGCGAAAAATTACTATCGCTAAAAAGTAGAAACAAGGGAGAATTGCCTTTAGAATGGATGATAGTGCAATGATGTTATAGCTAGGGCGTAGTATCCTCACGGTGCGAGAGGTCCTGGTTTCGAATACCGTCTCTGGCATGGATGTTGTGTTTTCGTTTCACCTCATTTTACCCTCATCGGTTTATAAGATCTCGTCGTTACAGGGTCGTAAAACCCTCTCACAGGCATGAACACTCGCTCTCATCCACCAAATTATGTGTGGGGCAGTTTCAATATCACTGTGTATGTTTGCTGCATATTTTATGAATGGATTCTCCTAGCATAAGAGTATGGTCAGATCTACATGTTGGCAAAGCGCCCGAACTTGGAACGAATCGACCATATCGCTCTGTTATAGTAATACAGTCACAAGTCAGAATTTGCTATTTGTAAGGACGTCAATATAAGATTGGATACGTTTTAAACTATTAGCATATATTTCTTTT
Organism: Medauroidea extradentata; assembly: GCA_003012365.1. Classification (NCBI taxonomy): domain Eukaryota; kingdom Metazoa; phylum Arthropoda; class Insecta; order Phasmatodea; family Phasmatidae; genus Medauroidea; species Medauroidea extradentata. Next base: position 24,757 of record PNEQ01064661.1, on the reverse strand, counting down.
TTAATTTGTGGATTTCCTAAATTAGAAATGTACTACATCTCTCACAAGACTAAGCTTTACAATACCAGAGCCATTTTTCAACTAGTTGTCATATTATTGCACTACGAAGGAAAGTTTAAACCTGGGATATATCACATCCTTATTATTAAACTATAAATATTCTAGGAATAATTATGATAATTTTATTTTTAAAAGGTTGAAACATCCTTTTCCCAGTGATGACCGTAACTCATTTTCCAAAATTTTAGAATTATGGCCGTATTAATTCGACAGTGCGATATGTAAATTGTGCTTGGCCGATCTTGGAATGTTGACTATTTGCTGGAAGCATCGTACAATACCAGAAGGATTGGCGTATGCATTAACGTTAACTTGGGTTTTGTTTTCTGATTGGTGAATCCGCTGGTGTTGTGTGTTTTCGTTGATACGTTGTTTGAGCGGGAAATTAATACTTACAGTGGATCAAAGGCCAGAAGAGAAAGCTTTGGTGTTAATAGAGCTATATCAGACGGAAAGTTCGTTGTGAAACCTTCAACACAAACAACATAAGAATAGAAATGCGGCGACACATGCATGGGAAGGGATATAAAATGGTTTTCTCTATTCTGCAAATGTATGTACACACAGCATGAAAGTGGTCGCAGAAAATGACACATCCTAATGGGTCAAAGTTTGCTATATGACTGACGAAACATGATTTGGACCAGTTTGTAAATGACGACTATTCATTCTTTAGCCATTGACCTATCTTCCTTCTTATATTGGGCCAATATATTGGCCCAATATGTAAATCTGGCCTAAAATGACTTGTGCAGCAAGAATTGTCTTGAAGTTTTTAGATAAGCAATACCAAGACTTGCGAGAGATTCCCTCGCGCAACAGAGCACCTTGATCGTCATGCAAATTGGTGTGCTTCTGTACACTCGGTTTCTCTGCATCACGGTCAGTGAAGGAAACAGTCCGAGGTGAAGGGTGGCTATTTGTTGCCTCCGGCAAGCTCTCAGATGTCTCTACTCGGGCAAAAAATTGCCGCTACGTCGGGGCCGGTCCACTTTCACGTGTCGCTTGCTGGACACTGCACGCTTCGGTAGTCTCCCAGTTTGCCCTCCTACACCCCCACCTCACAAAAATTGCCGCTTTCTTCCCTCGGCCAAAAACATCCCCAGCTTTCCCGCACATTCCGCCTCACCGCCCACACTTTTTGCGAGTTCCACGGACACTTTTTCGCCCCTCGGTTTAACAACTCCTTCGTCGCAGCATCATTGTAGTCTGCCAAAAAACAAAAACACAAACTACGTTGGGACGGGACACTAACCTCGATAGATTCTCGCTCTTCATCGAAGCAAACCTGTCCTGGAGATTCACCTGCAGTCATTTACACCCGATCAACGTCTCACGTTTTCGGAACTCAGCGAAAAATTCAATTCGCCTCGTCAGCTTAGGTATTAAGACCATGTTCCCCTTGTTTCTACTGTTTCTCCGCTAGTTGAATTGTAGAACTTAAAGGAGAGCAGATATCCCAAACAGGTGTGACAGTTTTTTTACAACGTTTTTTGTCGTGACAGCTTATTATTTCAATACAAGAAATTTATGACTTGGACTAATAAGCCGGTTAACTAAAATTTCGTCTGTTGCATAGTTTGCAAAAGCCATAATATTTACTGTGTCGAAGGAAACAAGCCGTTACGGTGAAAACAATTTTGAAAAACTAGCGATCAGATTTTGGAAATCTGCTCTCGTTCAGGCATGAAAAATAATACAGCAATGGTTCAATGACCAGCTGGCTGGACACTATTGTCCTGTGCACATACAATTTTTTTCCAAACATTAGTACTTTGGTTTCTGCTCCAGGTCTGCTATTGGTTTACAATCCTCAAGGAAGAATTTTATTAATATATATCCAATCGCGATTGTAATAAATGTTTACAGGGGTTTGTTATATCGATGGTGTTGAACTCCAACTTCGTATGTCAGAACAGGCAAAAGAACTTTAAAACATACTAATCACAGTATATCAAGTAATAACTGTTCAGACATCTTTACCATTCAAGAACATAAATGTAAAATTATGTAACACACATACTAATCAAAATGTAGGTATAACAGTGACATACAAGTTGGCTGTATGCGGAAAACTGCATTTTCGACGTACGAGGTTGCAGTTTAACACCATCGATATAACGTCTTCTCAAATGAATTCGCGAAATTTCTGGTTCTCAAATTTTTATGTATTTACAGACTGAGTTCGACCGGTCCAGTTGCACTCGACTCCCGCGCTACCTTGTCGCATGTACAACTGGCCACTCACTGGAGCAGCAAACAATATACAAGTATCTGAGTACATAGTGTACACAGGACTGTGCAGTCCAGCTGGCTGGTCGTTGAACCCTAGAAATTTACGAGTCCCCAAAAGTAAAACAATGAAACTTTGCTCCTCATGTCTTACCCGCCGCAACGAAATTTAATTGGAAAGGTAAGGTAAGTGGGTTTGACGTCACATTTACAGCGAGGTCATTAGGAAGAGTGACACAACATGACAAAATGGCAGGAACTGAGAGAGGAGTTGAGATCGTGGTCTTCGTTGCATGGAGGGATTTCAAAAAACCATGGAAAAACTAAATCAAGATGGCCGGGGCGGGAATGGAAATAGGGTCCTTCCTAAGGTGGGTCTGAAATACTACCACGAGTTTTAATGAGAAAAAAATTGAAAGTAATATTAATCTTATTATGCTCGCGATTTACTCTTTTCAAGTAAAAATGTTTTGCGCAACTTGTCTTAAAGTGTATTTGGAGAGAAAGGATTTTAAAAAAATTCTCATATTTAATTTTACATGATAGAAGTGTTATAATTTAATTTTATTTAGAATTAATTGAAAAAAACACAACAATATTTATGGAAATACACTTAGAGGAAATTTCCAACTTTATATTTTCTTTATAAGCAGTTATACTTAAAACTGGAGAAATAATTACTAGGATTGTGCGAAATTCAAGTAATTTTCAGACACTAGACTAGACTGCAAGTTGTTGTCCTGTCGCTCGACGTCTCTCATTGGCCAAAAATGTCGTTGCCTGCCGCAGCGATTGCTTCTAACCAACAGTTATGAGTCCAACGGTAGTGTGACCAATATCCTGTAAATGGTTTACACACGTAACTGTCATCACGCATAGGTTCATGCCCAATGAACTCACATATTGTACTCGGACATGTACAGGACATTTAAGTCTAGCTTGCTACCAAATTATTAGGTAAATTTCTCACGTCTCTTGTAATTAATTAACTTTAATTCATTTAAATTCTATTCCTGGATATTCGGGGTCGTTAAGTGTTTTAAAATAATTATTCGTGGAACATTAACGCTGCAGATTGATAGCCAGCTTTTTCGCAGCTTCCTGCACTGAAAGAAAACAATTGTTGGACGTCTTTCCTGAAAAATTAATTAGTTGCAAACATACGAAAATTTTTTGGTTACCACAATATTTTAGTGGTGACAGAAAATTGGTTTTGTAGTGACCACAAAATGAATTTTGCAGGGCGGATGCTTACAAAATATTTTGTAGCTGCCAGAAAATATTTTTTTTACGTCTGTCGATGATTGCAGGCCAAATTCAAACTGACGGAAGAAGAATATCCAAAATATTTTTCTTTGCACAGCGTTGGTAATGCTCTCTTTTTTTTTGTGAACTTTGTATACACAGAGCATGTCAGCCTGTCAACAAGTTAGACTTACCAGCTGACCTGTAATTCGACAATTGAATTTTGTTCACAGGTAGAAATGGGCAAAATTCGCGTATTCACTAACTTGTAGACTACCGCCCAAAAACATCCACGTACTCAAGCAGAATGCATCTGTTCATTGGCTGCTTGTTGACACAATGATACCACAATATTGACCTTGTATTAAGTTACTTCTGTATTATTGGTTCAGAACCATTCTGGAGGTGTCAAGATCAATTGAGTAGACCAGATCCATACCTCTCCTAGTCAACTTTCTCCAAAACTCAGCAAATCGAGAAAATCTGATTTGTAAGAACATTGTGACATGGCCAAAACAGTTCTTTAAAGCGTGTCTGCTATCGAATAAGGCGAGTTTGGGTTCCTATCACCATGTAAATTTAAGCGCACATTTAAAAACCTACACAAAACTGTTCTGAACTAATGTATCCTTGGTGATTGTCAAGGTGAGTTTTGGAACTCGACTAAACAACTGTAAAATTGACACTGTTGTCTGAATTCATGTTCGTTACGGGCCAAAATCCAACTGTGAATGTTCAGTTTACTATTTATAGGCCTCTCTATTTCTAATGAGAGCTTTGTCATTTGACCAGGACAGTCAGAAATTAGCCACTGCCACACAAAACATCTGCAATTCGCAGACAGAGCCCCAGGACTCGCAATTGCTGTAACCAGCCATCCATTGGAGTGGACGTAAGCTTAAATGTTTTGAAATACAACTAATGAACAATTTTTAGGATATTAGGGCGTCCCTGGCTATGAACCGCAGTTACAGAATATCTACGAATACAAATACGAAGCAGACGCGTTTGTTCGAAACCCAAGCCGTTTATATCTGCTAACTATACTTTATTTTCAATGGGATGTATTTCTCCTTTAAATAGCTGTGACGTTTATTCTCTAAAATATCTCGAAAAGGCTGTAGTTGTAAACATCGTGCCTCTGGCAATATCTGTCACTGATCACTTTTAACTGCTAAAAGCTCCATGTGCCTCACTCAAATTAAACACGTCCACGCTCATAGTAGCGTAATTATGATTATCCCAGCAAAGTAAGAACTCTCTTTAGGTAAAGACGCGTTAGCAATTGCTAAAGAAGCGTTGTAGGTGTGTACATAGAATGCAAATATCTACAGTGAGTTTGAGTAGAATCTTGGACATACACCAGTGTAATACTCTGTCGTCCTAGAAACCGAGGTGAGCCAAATCAAAACCAGAAAAACAAGCCAAGATTAGCTGTATATGTATATATATATATATATATATATATATATATAAAACAAAAATACACATTAAATCCTACAAGTCATTATGTAAGGCCAACACCATCGAATAGCAAATAAAACCAGAGTGAAAAACCAAACTAAATAACCTGGGCAACTGAAAAGACAGGACATCCCATTGTAGACAGCACAGACAAATTCTGGGAAAGAAAACAGACATCACAAATGCCTGGATGACAGCAACGAGGACTACAAAGATGCAACAATGGTCGAAACAACGAAGATGATACAGTAAACACAACCCTGTCGTCTCTGTACTTACATAATCGGCATTGTGTGCTGTTATGGATGAACGATGTGGTTGTAGGTCAATATTGCGCGACTGCCTTAGCGACGTCTACATGTGAGAACTGTCTCCGATATTTGTCTCGTTTCAATTAATTCCTGCAGTTCTAATAATTTACAGTACATGTGTATTATGTTTCGTTTTCTTGCTCTTGATAACTGAATGCTTATCATTACAGCATGATGCTGTGATGGAGCATACGTAGGATAACCTATGTTTGTATATTGCTAATGTTTTATTCATGGACCAGCTTGGAATAGTAAATTCCACTTAATAAAATTTAATATCTAAATTTTTATTAGACTACTAAACTTTAACAGACCTTTATGCCTATAAGCTTAATAAATTACAGAAATTACTGAAATAGGAACCCTTTTTCATCTTTATAGCAAAGGTATGTTGTTCTTTTCGTAAAAAACAATATTGTGAATAAAAATAGATCCTTTAGTTAGTGAGTATTCACCACCATAAGCTAGGTACAATAAACATGAGTTTAGTTAGAAACATAACTGAGAACGTGTTGGATACGATTTGGTTTTTAAGTGTGTTTATTCGGAACTGCTCAGAAACGTCCATCTGATAGTACCAGTCTTATTTATTCAACCAAGATGGTAAGTGTGGTAAAAAGCCTGTACGACACGTGACTATTATTCTGGACAAGCACACATTTTGTGATATAGGTTGAAATGCTGAGAAGTGTATAGATACGATCTTGGAGAAATTTTACTTGAATGTCCGGAATGGTCTTGAAAATTCTGGATATTCTGTAAAATTACCCTCTTGAGCTCACTGAAGTAAAGTTGTAGTTACCATACATCTGTTAAAATAAGGACAACAAAACAGTTTGGTAGTTGGTACTACTCCTGACAGTTCCCTCAACAATCTGTCTGGAGAAGTTACTATCTGGTGTGTAAAATCAACAAGGCTCTTCGTTTCTTCTACAAAACAGATTGTTGGAAGAACTGTCCAGATTAGTACCAACAACCAAACTGTTCTGTTGTCCCTCTTTTAACGGAAGTATGGTACCTGCAACCATACTATTTTTTTTTTCAGTGGCAGTATAGAAGTTTAAAAGGTTTGAGACCAGTGTGACTTAACTAGTCCGTCAATGATAGGCATCCACCAATATTAACCGACGTGTACGAATAGTATCTACTTAAATATACTAAAGCATCCTATAATGTATGAATTAATATAGGAATATGACAATGTTTCCACTTTCATAATAGTTCATTTCGGTTATGCTAGCAGGAATCTTATCTATTACGCCCATCTCGCCATACATAAACAAATTGTAATTTCACTCGACGTGTAAACCCGTAGCCATCTTTAGTAGAAGGTGCGGCCTTCGATCTGGCAACCCTGGCAGGAAAGGTCATTTTAACACTTCTTTTAGCTCTCCAAAGACAATGGATGTACCTGATTCGTTATTCTGCTCTACATACCGGCGAATCAGAGAAAGCCACTGCCTTTGGCGAGACAAAGAAGTGTTAAAATGACCGTTCCTGCCCGGGTGGCCAGATCTAAGGCCGCGGCCTTCTACTAAAGATGTCTATGCTAAACCTAATTTCTTTCATAAATAATATATAGTTTCTCTCTCACTTGGACGGACCATGTCCAATATTTTCTGTTAAATGCTGGTTAGATTTTTTTAAAGTGGTCAGTAGTGTGCGTTTAGAAAAACACGTATTATATAGTCTCTACTAATGCAGTCGTCTGTATGTAGTTTTCCTGGAATGCTTTCTCTCCAACAATTTCGGAAGTTAGAAACAAGTGACAGTATCTGCGTAATGTGCTCCTCGTATGACAACTGGTCAAGGATTGGCAGACTTGACCACTCTGACGGGACATCCGCCAGTTCCTTAAAATTACATTAAAGGAGTATAGGGCTAGTGACTCCATAATCTAATTTTTAACTGCCTTTGGTCTCCCGATGACTCTCCTTCGCGTAACATTTTCAAGATCAGCTATTTGAGATTTTAAAGTAAATTTCATCCCAACTTCACATGAATAACATCCTTATTATACATTTTCATGGGTTGCTCGTATAGAGTAGTACTAGGCACTACTGGCCTCTATGTTAAGAGCATAATATCGTAGCCCGTTAAGTACCTCACATTTACAGACAGTTGATTAATATATAAGTACTACATTACGAATGTAGTTGTCTACATCTGTGCTACATTATCTGTAATTTAGTGCATCTACATAAGTGTTCGTTACATCATTTGCAATAAGTGTAACAAACTGCAGTTTTATTAAACCATTTTTTCATTATGAGTTTTACTTCTAGATGTTTGACCAGTGGCGTAGCATCATTAGACACTGACACACCTGGCATTCTCTCACTAATAGATGAAAATATGAAAATTTTTGGATATATGCGGGGAGTGGAGTAGAATGAAACGTGCGCAAACAATAACCTATCTTCGCTCTGTTTTCATGCCCACAGCGTCAGCGTAGAAAGGATGCAGTGGCCGGACGATATCCCTTTCCTTTTCGTGTTCTTGATCTCTCGCTCTCTCTTGCTCTCTCTTCCTCACCCTGTCCTTAGACAGTTGCATGTTAGAGAGATCTTCACTTTCCCTTTGGTTCTCGTGATTTTCTCTGCAGCATAACATGACATGTGCTGAAGTAAATGAAAACGACGTAACAAGAGAGGAAGGGACCTTACAAACACTAGTCTCTTACTTGCGAGGGCCAGTGTGGGGTGGTTGTCACAAATTATTTTCGGATTAAATATATTGATGCAGTTATCTCCCACTTCCCACACTTCAGTGTGACTGATCTCGTTATGAAGCACGGTTCGTCAGATATCGTGACTCGTGAACTCGTGAAGCACTCGTCCGGTAAAAATGACTTTTATTGCAATAACATGACCAAATTTATTCGTGGATTACTTGACTAGGCGGTCATATACATGTCCGCAGAGAAAATATAACCGAAGGCTGGAATTGTTGTACAAATTTATATAAGTGTCTCATTTACATCAAACTTGTATTTAAGTAAAAAAAAATCATTCAATCATGTGTATAGCATATTTAAAAAAATTACTTACTTTTTCTCTTCAAATTTCTTCTTGCTCTGCAAAAAATTAAGTAGAATAAAATAAAAAGGGATATAAATTATTGTTGCAAAAAGTTACAATTTTAAATAAGAAAATTTTTGTAATGTCCCATTAAATTAATACAGATCATTAAATGTTTAAAATGTGGGTGAGAACATTTATTTAATAATTTAAAAGTATTTAACAGTAACAAGGTCAAAGTATAAACATAGATAATTAAATTGCCCTTCGGAAATTGATGAACATTTTCATTTTAGCTATGTATTAGCAATTAACTTTATTACTTTAAAGATTCTTGCAGGCTATCTTCGTAGCCACTAGAGCTAAAGCAACTTCCAAATACGAACCTTCTGGTTCAAATACTACTGGGCAAAACATGAAAACGAGAGCATTTATCGCGAAAATTAGGCCACCTCCTTTCAACATTTCAATAGACGCAGATGTTAATAAGAAAGAGTTTCGAAAAGCTACGGTAAACAATAACTATATTTTATATTTATTCACAATAACAACAAGCAGAATAAGTCAAAAAAGTATATTTCTTACTTTAAATTTTCAAATTTTCCTGTTGGAGAAGCCCCCGGACCCCGTTTATTTATTTTTCTGTGTACAACTTACATGAGCGTTCCCATAACCAAATATTACGCTACAATACTCGGTTTGACTAGACTTACAGCACATGACAAATGATAGCTTCTCAAGCCTTGGCGAACTTTTAAATATCATTGCATTCATTAATTTTTTTTTTCACCTATAAACAATCAGGAAATAAAAGTATTTTTTTCTTTGCAATGCCTGAAATATGTGAAGAGCAGGCTGTAGTAAAATGTTTATCAATGCCATTTACAAAACTTTTCTTACTACTTGTTTATGTACTGACCTCTATAATTATTTATTCTGACAAATATTATATTATTTTTAACAGGGTTGCATTTCAGTTATCTTGTAACAAGCTGATCATGTGGAACAACCAAAACACATTATATCAAGAAAATTGCAAATATTGGACTGTACTAGATAGTTATATGTTCTAAACTTAGTAGAATGTACTGTCAAGTTAAACTGTTTTAGATATTTAATTTCCAATAAATTATTTGAAATGTCTGGAAGTCCATTGTTTTAATATTGTTAACTGCACAGAAACAAAGTAGTTATTTGACAACTCTACAGCCAGCATTATGAGGTATAAAGTTTTATATGGAAAATTAACTTGAAAACTGCTTTTAAAAATTAGTCTTTTGTTTCATGCTGTTTCTAATATTTTATTTTTTCCTTGTTTGTCAATCACAGAATAATGTGTTTCTTTTTGTCACTGCAGGTGATATCTTATTTTCTTAGCCGGCAATAAATTTAAAATCTTGAATTTCTCAAGATCTCAAGTAAAAGATCACAAAATATGAATTGTCAGCTTCGAAAAATTAGGGACTTGTTAATTCCCTTATCGGTCTTGGAATTACAGTAGAATATGATTACTGGTTTGAATGAAGGAAAGACGAAATATTTTTTTGAACATTTAATAGTAACAAATTGCAATGCATTATAAAATATGTAACAAATATTTTTCATACAAAAGTACAAAAGTGTAAACCATTACAACTAATATTATATAAGCTCATGTTTCAACACATAGAATCGTGTGTCTGGTAGACAACAGGGCAGACATGCTCGCTAGATCTATCCCGGGCCGTGTGGGAACGAAATCATCTGAGCGGCTCGGCGAGATGTGCATTACTGGATGGGCTGCAGGATGTAGGCCTGGCCTGTCGCCTCGTCCACTACATGACCACTGGCAACATCGTAGACTAGGCGAGGTGCGCTTAGCTGCTGCCGCTTGGGGCGCTGCTCGCCGACTGCTTGACCTTGAACCTGCTGTGACTCGCGCTTCGCTGCCACCTTCTGCTGCTGTCGCTTGAGGCGCTGTTCACCAGCCGCCTGACCTTGAACGCGTTGCAACTCGCGCTTCGCTGCTACCTTCTCCTGCTGTCGCTTGAGGCGCTGCTCGCTGGCTGCCTGACCTTGAACCTGCTGCGACTCGCGCTTCGCTGTCACCTTCTCATGTTGTGGTTGGTAGCTGGGCACGTGCTCGCTGTAGCCGCCCTGAATGAATAGAAATACTCTATACTCTCTCTTTCTCTGCATTGTTCTCATCAAATCATACATGATTTATCTTCACATAATTTAGACGATGTACATATAGTATAACAACACCTTTTATCTCAAACAAGGCATGCATACTGTTTTCCTACATAAGTTACAGCTGTATTACTTCCTCTGTTACTTTTGCCAAGCCTAAACTGATCTGTGAAGAAGGTATTAGGCCTACAAGAAAATAAAAACATACCATAAACACAGACAACATTAATGCAGTTGTCTTAAATCAGCCGAAGATGTAAAATAAAAATTTGACACCAAGTAAAATTAAATGTAAACAATGAAATGATACAGTTTAAAAATGTACAATTGTGTGAAAATTATCTTCCTGTTTTCAATTCGGCTGTGTCTTTGACATTACAAAAACATTTACATGTGGATGCTTTGTCATCAACATTATGGATTTCAATATTTCACAATAAAGTACACCTTTGTGCACAGAACATTTCACAGAGATCTACTATTGTGACTTACCTCCTCTAAAATTCGGTCTGTAACAATTTCCAAGAAATTAGTTTAAGTAGGCCAGCATCACACAGGAATTTATATAACCAAAAACAGTTCAGCTTCTATGACAAACTATACCAAATATGGAGAGTGACGATAGCCTAACACAATTTATGTTTCTCAATTCGATGGACAAATGAAATGCAAAAACTTGGATTGTCCACAATGTCCTGGGCAACTGCAAGCTGTGCGCATTTATACTATGACTGATGTGACATTCCATTGTAAAGCTTCGTTACTTACTTACTCACACATGAGTTGACTTATACTTCTACATTTTTGCTGTTTGACATCTGATGTAACTGTCAATATCCAACAAAACTAAAAAACTTCAAATGTGAAATGTCCTGTTTTCATTTAGTAAATTTGCAGTTTTAATACTTATGTATAATTTTATGAGGTCAATTTAGGGAAAAGGGTAGTTATCTGTTCCCAAAAAATAAATCCGTCCATTATTCTTATGAAGTGAACCATTGAAATTCCATTCTCAATTGTTTGACTAACTAGATTATCAAAATAAATTACTTACATCGCCATCTTCGCCATTATCATCACCCTGAAACAAATAAAGTCAAAACAATATTTAGGGTGTAGTATTGAACCAAGTATTACGAAAATTATAACTGCTAAACAATGGTAAAAGGCCAAAAGTAGGAAAGAAACTTACATGGCCAGCATGGTTGTAGTCCCAGTAGTGCTCACCATACCCTCCATGCTTATCTCCCCAACGAGCCTAACAATCAGAAAATAAACTATTATCTCTGCACATTAGTGGTTCATCTTAAACCCAACGGCAAAAAATGAAGACAAAATTTTTGCAAACAACAAAATAGCTTATTTCTTCATAGACCTATAATTTCTTCTATGTGAAAACATGTTACTGAAAGTGCAGATATGCTGTGAACACATGCATTAATCTCATTTTATGAAAGGTTTTCGCTATTTTGTGTACAACTCACAAAATATGCAGCTTTCGATTAAGTCAGCATTTATCATAAATAAAAAAATGTACTTCGATACATTACATTTGTCGACTGTGCACAGAAATTAAATACCTGTTTACAGTGGACTTCAAACCTCTGTGAACCAAACTGACGGTCCAAATTATGTTATTCTCATAGATTGTTGCATTAATTGACACTGGTTTTTGACCTCCTTGTTAAATGATCTTACAGAGCAAGGTCACTAGCCATGTCAATCTACCTGAGTCCATACAAGTGTTAAGATGTAATGCCGCAGTAATGAAATAAATTCGTTAATATTCGGTTTACATTTAAAATATTTGTCTGATGAGGTCCAAATAAAATATTTTTGTTTCTTAAAGTTAAACTGGAAGTACAACTTTACCCCAGGATGATAGCAATACACATGCAAATTCAAGTCTCATGCACCTTTATGTATTTGAAGGCATGCTGAAGATAGTGCGCAGTTCATTGATATCTTTGTAAATATGTGCCAAACTTTAAGTAAAATAATATACATTTGAAGGAATGTATGTTTGAGTGTCTGTCTAGTTCTTTCAATGAACTGCAAACAAACTATATAGCTGGAGCCCCGAGCTTTCTGCAAATTGTTTCAATGGCAAGGCGAACATAAAGAACATTTGAGCCCTGTTACACTTCTATAAGTCTACCATACTTATTTAGATAAGTTTTTCTTGACTGTAAGCCAGTTAGGAAGTAATAGTGCACACCAGTCAAATGTGCTAACCAATACAAAGGCTTTGTTTACTCCATGGCAATGGGTAGTAAGTGAACGGATGAACCTCGAGTTAAGGTTAACATGTTTTTCCAGTCTACTGCAATGGTGCACACTCAGTGTGACCTGAGAACTGAAAAAGCATACACTTTTGTCGGCCATATGTCGGCGGTTAAAAGTACATAGGTGCAACTAGCAGTTGGTAGACGGGAAACTCTCTGCAATGTAAATGGAACCTGCAGTGCACACTCAGTAAAAGTCAGTACGGAAACTTAAATTTTCCCTGAGCGAGCTGGTGAATCAGTTCACAAGAGACCCGGGACTCCAAGCACAGATACAAAGCCAGCACAGTTGGGCTGAAGCAGGATAGAGGGTGCGATGGACAGCCTTACTTTGGTTTTGAAGTGTCCTTGGTGTGGTGCGGCCTTCTCGTATCTCTCCTGGAAGTGGTGGTCGTTGCCTCTGCGGTAGCCGAACTCATAGTGGTCGTGTTCGGGATTGTGCTGGTACCTACACGTGCACCCCAGCAGGTAAGCAGACAGCGCAGAGGAAATGTGTTAGGAGGAAAAGATTGAGGGAAAAAAACAGCAGTAGTTAAGTCTTGTGAGCAGCAGAAAGAAACAGAATTAGTGCAGGCAGATTCCTGCCAAACATCAGGTTTCCAAGTCTACCTTCTTCTCTTACCAGTTTCTGAATAATTTATATTTTTGGTCTGTAGAGTTATAACCAAAAATAAATTCGCTACGTTCTTTAGTTATACCGACAGTGTGACTTATTATCAGTATAAGTGAACCACGAATGTTTTGCCTCATTATGAAAGATTTAATTGCTCACTAACTAGACATGTATCCTGTGCAACAAATATTCAGTCGAGCCGAGACACATTGCCATTTATATGGCATTCGATAAACACAGACGTGTATGAACTTATTTAATTTAAATTATGTCTCTTTAGTCCGAAAACGAGTACTTATGGCATAAAGATGAGATGAAGTTGCATAGTTAAGTAGATAAGATTATAGTAAGTTTTGTCGCAATGAGAGAGAGAATGGCTTCAAAGTTTAGTTATCTCAATCGATCACATGTTTGTCTTCAAGCCGAAGTATTGCAGCCATTAAGCACGGTATTGCGCTTGGTTCTCGCTTTCGGTAAACAATGTGCTGTCTGCTACATGATAAGTAAATCGACCATACAATACTCAATAATCACAGATATCTACACAAATGTGGTAATGCTGAGAAAATCACTTACGGAACCGTGACACGAGTTTTCGCTGTATGCTGGCCGGCCATATATGACATTAAACTGCTACAATTCACATCAGTGTGAAATGAAAAGTTAATTTACAAACTGAGGGCTGAAAATAATGTTAACGAATCTTAAATAAATTGTTTCTAGAAGATAGAAATTTGGAAAACTGAAGTTCCAAGGCACGAAAAGTTGGTTGCATTGAGAATAGATGTGTTACGAAGCAAGCAGCAGCAGCGGCAGCGGCAGCAGCAGACAAGGTCCAGCTGAACAGATGGTAATGACAGTTAAAAGGAAGCCGCAGTAAGAGACGCCACCTGGAAACTGGAGAAACAAGTCAGAGAGATGCCAGGGGCGGAGGTGAGATGCTACCTGTCCCTGGTGACGATTTTGCTCCAGGTCTTTGCGCTCGAAGCGCTGCTCCCACTCATGTGGGTTCTCGCACACGTGGCCGAACTCGAGCTGCAGAGGTCCTGTTATCTGCAAGTAGACGTCCCTAAACGTCCATCGGTCAGGGCCAATGACTGCAGACACTGGTTAAGATACTATGGTGCACCCCCGTGTTAGGCCCACTCTACTATCCTTTACCACCAGTAACACTTCCGCATGAAACACACCTTACACGACCTGCCTCTGTAGGATATTTACTTATGATGCACATTTACGTAATAATAACCTTCGATGCCTAAGACTCTCTAAAAAGTCTTACACCATTAATGTTCGGACTGTGCTTGTTTTACAAAGGCCAACTGATTCCAGACGATTTTAAAATCCTATTCGTTTAGTAAAATTTTTATTGACCCAGCTAGGGAAAGGTAAGAACAATATACAAAATGACCTCACGAGTTTACGCGAGCAGTAATTTTTCTTCCTGTGATAAATGTCTGTAAGATATGGTAGATGTCCGTGAATTCAATCTATGTTAAAACGTTCATCAGACTCATGCAGATACGAAAGACAAGCACGTCTTGACTGCATACTCTGGAGAATACTTGACTCAGTTTCAATATACGGAGGAACAGTTAATGGATCGGTATAAAACTGGCTTTTCGCTGGACTAACAGCCAACAAACAACTTGTAGAGGCCAGAGAAAGGTGAAGTTTTTAATTCCGGCACATATGAATACGAATAGGCGGAACTCTTTCCTGCTATACTAAACCGCTGAAAGCTGCAGAGAATTTTCTGTCAGTATTTCACACTAAGAATGTAATGAAATTTGCTCATAGACTGTGTCGACTGCAAAAAAACTATAGATCACACATGACACAACAAATTGAGACAATACCCTCAAACATGTCTACAGCTTTGACTATTTCACAAATAGTTTAAATGAAGAGGCGAAGAATGTTTTTGTCCTATTATCATAAATATTCCACAGCTATTTAGGTATGCAGTGTGGTAAACCGAGCTCAGTTATGTAATCGAGTCACGGACCACCCTGTGCGAAGGTCTCCATTGTGTTAACAATCAGCAATCAAAACAATAGCCAAAAGTTGGATGGATTGCTGCGCTATCCTGTTGTTTAACACGTTCTCGAAACACTCGAAACTCCAAAATTTAACTGCGTAGACAGAACTATATTTTCAAAAGTAAAACCGGTATGTGTCGACAGATATCAAATAAAGGAGTTGTGGATAAGTGTAAAATAGTTGAATATCGACATAAAAGTAACAGACATGCAGCATACGTCAATAATTCCCCACAAGTAACAAACTTTAGCAAGGGCGATAAACAAAGTACACTTAAATTCTGGTTTCTCTTCAAATAATGTACGAAGAGCTAGGGAAAAAGTTAATATGAGCCAGTACGGTGGTGCACGCAATATAGTCACTGAACTTAAGAGAGTACAGTAAATAAATAAACGTTAAAAACAACATTTTAAATCTACACCTGTTTGAAAGTCAGTACGGAAACGCTACAAAACCAAATTCCAAGATATTTGCCAACTCTATGAGCAAACATCAATCAAGAAAGATGGATTTGTTAAGCGTGATCCTTTGCGCTAAAATTAAGTTTCTGCGAGAATTCGGCGTCAGCGACAGACGTATTTACAGAAATACGTTGCTCGAAAAAAATTTTGTTTAGGAAAAGGGTAAAACCTACCGCTCAAGGTTTCCGTCTATTTTTCTGTTACTATTCCAAATATACTTCGAGAAACCTATAATTCAAACCTGATGCTTTTAGCGCTGAATTATGTACCATGCCCTCTTAAGTGTAAGTCATTATGGCAGTAATTTCTGGTGTAATTGAGTGTAAGTTCGTCTTACTGGAAGTATTTGCCGTGACCTCCATGCTCCGCCCCGCCGAAGCCAGTCTCTGCTGCCTTGTGGTCGCTGGCGGAGTCGACCAGGGCCGCTGCAACAAACGACACATTACATTACATTTAAATCTCTGGACCAGAAATCTTTAAAGTTACCACGATTTTCGTAAAAAACATATTAATTAAATCTGCAGTTCCGAAAAAAAAAATTTTTGTTCTCAAAACTAACGAGCTACAGAAACTAGTGGGTCCGATACGTACAGATCCCCTCCATGCTTGATTTTATGTAGTATCTATTCACAAGCTGCCGTTAAGTTTAAATATTATGATTCAAAGGTTTTCGTGGAATTATTGTCATTTTCCTAATTGATATCAAATTTCACTTCATTGATTTAAGCGATTTTAATATTAACAAATAAGTACAGATTGTTCATGATTGCAGATATTACAATAACATCAGAAGTTGAACAGATGCACTTAAAATAGATTTTAGGTGTTATTTGTGTTGTTGACAAACCAGAATTTAAAAGTATATACATAATCTGAAAAGAAAGTAGTTACTCATACTTGTTTATTTAATACATATTCTTATCAATTGTTGCCCTGACAAATCTTTCAATTTGTAGTTGATTCATCTTTAACCTGTGACATATTTAATTTGAGGATCGCTTTTGGCCTTATTACACCAATAATAGTCCGTCTTCAAAGGTCTTGAAACATCCATATAATCTATTGCCACGAATTTTCTCAAGAATTTGGGATGAGCATTTCAAACATTTTGAAATACAGTGTTGCTATCATTTAATATTCCAAAACTGAATCAGTGAATTCACAGGGAGAAACTACAGGCATTAAAAAGAAAATAAATTAAATAGACTGACGAATAATTGAATACACTGAGGCATTATTTATAAGTTACTCTGCGTATTCGAAATTATATGGGGAATGAATTTTACTGGCGTACTTCGTACCCTTCGTCAAGAAACCCGAAAAAAATTGAGGGTTCTAAACTGTATGCTATACTTTACAGATATTTCGATGTTTGAGCTTATATTGAAAGTTCCATTTACTGTATGCTGACATTTAACAACATGAGATTGGTCTGAAAATAATTATTATTATCTGAGAACCGTTCAGGATGTCATCTAAGTCGTGTGTCAATTAAGAACTTTATTCAAACGTATACGAGTTTTCAATCTGTAGTAAGAAGAAAATTGTTGTATGGCCCAATGTTAGTAAACCGTTAAAGTTACGTTGCCAGTATTATTCTGGCTGTCCTTACAAAATTATAAACTATAGAACGAGCAATGTATTTTATACAAGGAGCAAAGTCGTGCTCTCTTGAAGAATCAGGCCAAGCAGTAACTTTTGGGTGTATTTCAAAACAAAAATTGTTTGTAATTGAAATATTATTGCGATGGCGTAGCTAAATGTTTTAGTGAAACGTTTTACCTGCAACAATTTACAAAAATACCGTACTCATTTCTCACTGAAGCTTGCACCCAAAAGTATCCGTTTGTTTACCAGGTCTCTCATTGTTGTGCTGTATTGCAGGCATCGTGAGCTTGTGGTTTGAGGATCATGGCATGATGTGTCAGCCGGCGTACTTACGTTTCTGGTGGATCTGCTTGGCAACTCGCCTGCCGGTGCCTTCGTCTGCCACCCTGGCGGGAACCGCGGGCAGCATCGCCGCCACAGCCGCCACCTGTGACACCGGTCAATTCCGTCAACCTATCATATCAAGTGTTTAGTACAACTATTGGCTAACTTAATGTTTACAAGTTTAAGTTACAGATGTCTACACTGCACTTGTGATTGTTCCTACTGACGTGTGTGTGTATTTATAAATGTGTTAATTAGGAGTATTGTTGAAACACAAATTTGCGTTCCAATACATAGGTATTTACATGACAAAAGTAACCCCCGATACGTTATCCTGGAAGTCATGTATACGCTGAGAACATTGTGTTTCTTTGCAAATAACCAAACCAGTATGCGAGAACTAAGTTGCAAGATGTCTGCAGTGATTGGTTGCTAAAAGTACTGAGCAGGGGTTTCTTTCATTGACCGGCTGAAGCCAACCATAGGTGAGACCCTCCGAGACCTATTATAATTGATACAGAACCTCTAGTATTCACTCGCGGTGTGTTGTCATAAATCTGAAAACACCTGCTACAATGCAAGGCGATATGTCGGTTATAGTAACCACAAAGACGTGCCCGGAAGCCAGCTCGAAAACAGTCGAGGAATTCTGCAAACATTTTCGTGGTGTCAACTTAACCTTAACTCACTAGCGAATATAATTCAATTAGTCAATTTTAATTAGGTGATCAGACATTCGTAATTAGAAGATCGGGACGATATATTGAGGCTCGTGTTTTAATAACATTTAAAAACTATACGCAGTACGATATTATGTCTAATACAGAAATATATGTTCTTTATTGACGAGAGACGAGATATGTTGTCATTAGGACCGCACAAGGAACATACAAGACACGAACACTACGACTGTTATCTAGTATTGTGTAATGTCTTTCCGTACAGTCAATACTGCTGCATACCTGCTCGACATAGACTCAGTGAGATTATCAACGATCTTTTCTGTTGTGAGATAAGACGCCACTCTGACAAAAGGGCATTCTCCAATTCTGCATGAATATTGGGGAGTGCTGTTCTCCCTGCAATACTTTTACTCAGTGCATTCCAGACATGGTCAGTTAGGTACACAGCTTTTCTGCCCCTAACCGGTTGTCTCTCATCTAATTTATTTTAGCCAGTAACATAAATGTAGAGTGGAAATACTAAATGAGTTAAATACAACGAAAATGTTTTCAATAAACGGGAATTAGTGGGACCTAGTTCTAACAGCATGGCATTGTCACGGACACAATTCATTCCGAAGAAAGAAATTCAATTTGTTCTCGTTTGGCGCTTAGATCATTTAGAATTTTCACTCTGTAGATCATTCAAAGTTTTCTTTCTACAATTAGACCTACTCCAGATCATAAAATCTAACTAACGCAAGTTTCATAATTTTATTCAACCAAAACAATTTTCTCGTATCAATTATACATTTTAGCATCACATTTATACGATTGTGCTAAAACTTATTTTTTCTGTGCAAAAAGTATTCTATATAATTTAGTTTCCACTTATTGCGAGAATATTTGACAGTAATTATACATTTAATATTAACTATTAATGACACCCAATTTTTGTACAGTAATTAGGCTATGGGTGCAAGATTTTACGCTAGTAAATTATTCGCTCACAGCGTTGTCAAACACTGAATACTAAAAGTGCCTTATTTTAGTTTTCACAAACAGCTTTCCAAAGACTGAATATTTTTAATGAAATTATTTTAGTTAGTACACGTCACACATTCTCTTTCCGTAACTTTCGCACACGAAATATGTTCCGCTGCATTCAGCGCAGTGACGAGTATGAACGAGTCACCTCTAGAACTTGCTCAATTCTAGGTCTTGAGCTCCTAAATTACCCCCAACGAGGAGACTACCTAATGATCGTTGCTATTTTTTGGTACTTCATTTTTCGCTTTTTATATTTTCAGAAGAAAATTTTGGAATTTGCGATTATAGGCTGCGAAAATTATATTTACGTTGCGTTACAGTACAAACATGGAAGTTGAACTTTTGACGTGTATTGAAGCCCTAATCAGAACATTTGTTTTGTATAAAAATTGTTAAATGTTCAACTGCCATGCCTGTATTGTAGCGCAAGATAAAGAGAATTTTAGGTATAATCGTAAATTTCACAGTTTTCTTCCGAGAATTTCACAAAAACTGAAAAACAAAATAATCTAATATGGCGACTCAAACCCTGCCTTAAACCAGTGGCAATTTTTTTTCCAGATTTTTTTTAGGTGTTTTCATGGTTTCGTAAACCCACATGAAAGTAAATGTGACAAAAAAACAACACAAACAGAAAAGGAATTTCTATTCAAGTTTTTAAAACTATTATAACATTTTTAGCAATAAATACAATGCAAATTTCACAAAATTAGTTGGTCACATTGGTTTCCCTGAAGAAATTTGTATGTTTACGGAAAATATATTCGCCTTCAATCAATGCCTAAAACGTAGGTATTTATGTGTTTAAATTATATATCACACTTTTAAAACATAACTACACGCGTATCCCTTAATAATTTTCCGTTAATGTACTTTGGCGACTACTTACATCTTTAACATCCACTATACTATGCGGAACTTTGACGTATGAACTGCACAATGTAAATAATGTAAATTGCTATAAAAACCTCAGTCCTTTAAAATAATGTTGATATATTTCACACTTTTCTCACGTTGGTACTTAGTAATCTATTACCAAAAATAAAAGACCCAATGAAGATACAGAAATTATGCCACTTGAACTCCCCTTAAAGTGGCCGCCAGTCCTGGCAGCTGAGCGGTGTGTAGAATTTGGACAACTAGAGCGAAACAGTACGAAAATTTATGTTTTTGCGTTTATTTTAAGAAATGAAAATCTTGCTACTAAATTTTTCAAAAGGTAAAGGAGTGTAGAATAAACACACACAAACACACACATACATATGTTTATATATATATAATATTATTACGTAAAATTCTGGTATCACCGCTACATGTCTCATACAAGCGAGTTATTGGCGAGAAGTCTACACGCTAGGTCACTGACTTGCGGCTAGAGGCTATGATGAGGCGTGATGAGCGTGATTGGGCCGCCCTTAAGGCTCTCATACTTCTAGGTCTCGGACGTGGAAATAGTCTAATCAGGTGGTCATCTTAATAGTTCACATTTTACGTCTGTTGCGCGGGGCAAAATTAACGAATATCTAAAGCCGCTATCCCAGAGTTTTTCCTCTTGAATTCTAAAAACAAACGATACCTAAATGATATAATTCAAAATTACTCTCTGTTTAGGTGCGTCATGATTGGCAAGAAACATAGCCGTCTCTAGTAGAATACCGTGGTCTTATATCTGGCAACCCTGTGCCAAGAAGGGTCATTTTAACACCACTTCGGCCTCTTTAACGGAAATGACTGCCTCTGATTCGTTAATCTTTCCTACATACCGACGAATCAGGGGAAGCCACTGTCGTCAGTGTTTCAATGACACTACTGGGGATCAAACCCGGATCGCCTTGGTAATAGGCGAATGCGCCAGTTACTACGCCAAACGCGGTGCTGTTGAGTAGGGTCAAGTGTATGTACTGGACTTTTTTCTTGCACAGCTATGTTCACATTAGTTAGTGAGGAAAAACACGAATCACCTAGAAGGTAAAAATACCAGGACGTCCAAAGGTCTCGCCTTAAAGTAACTAAATACCTTTTATACAGAGAACCTAGTCGTGATATAGACGTAGCTGGTCTAGGAATGATAATGTTCGCAACATGAGAGAGTGAGAGATTTTGGTCAGCTCTTAACATCGAGGTCTTTAGCGCTAGTGAAGAAAGACATGATGTGAGCATGGAGCAGTGCCGGAATGAAAGGGTGGCCGTAACGGGAGATCCCTGAGAAAACCTGCCAAACAGCGGCATCGTTCGGCACGAATCTCACGTGTGAAAATCCTGGGACTGACCCAGCAATTTTTTTAAATAGTCAAAATTACTTTGTATGTTTTTAAGTATTTTAGCATATTGGCTCATAATATCTAACTTTTGTGTAAATTATTTAATTCGAGTAAGTCAATTGGTTTTTCTTATTCCTGTGTTCCTATAACTCTCAAATTCTGATTTTGACATGCCGCTGTGGAAGAACTACGAGAGCTAAATATTTTTACAAGTGGAAAATGTAGTCACAAGTAATGTCTAAAAACGAACACGATGTCGTGCAAATATAAAATTATGCATTCGCGTCACTTGAATACCCTTAAACAAATTAAGCAGACATTTCGCTTTGCATCCACTGATTACCTTTGGTTTTCACTGATTTGTTGAACCTAATCGATCGAAAATCACTGAAAATCGCTTGTAATCAATAGTTTTCCGAACGAAGAGCGCTGGAACAAACCGGTTGCAAAATTGTACGGATATACCGCGGAACGTCCGAGCAAGTTGCGAAACGGAGGGCAGGTCTGTGAGACGGCTTCGCTGCCGGGGTAATCGGGTTGATTGCAATCTAGTCGCCGGGAAAGCGATGTGGTAACTCACCAATAGGAACACTTGACCGCTTCTCATTGTTGGGGTCGGAGCACTGGACACGGCTTGCGATGTCCCAACTGATCGAGGCCCTGCTTTTATATCCGTCCACCCCACTCCACTGCCGCTGGTTCCTTCGTCGCGGTCGACTGGCCAAGCCCCGTTATAGCCGCACCACTATCTACAAAAAATATCATCTCTCAGAGGAAGGAATTCTTGCCCCTGGCACCTGCACGTTCACAGAAGAGATTCCACCTCGTGACCGAGTTATCCACCTCACTCACCTCTACTTTACCCGCTCTTGTAGTGTGCTGCATCAATTTACGATTGTTCTTAAGATTCCACTATATCCCTGATGTACAAATTCTTTGTTTTAAAGCCGTAATATTTTTTTAGAGTATAAATAAAAAACAATTGTTTGAAAAACCAATTTAATGAGATTTTTAAATGTTTGTTGCAATGGGAGTTAATAATTAAATTTTATTGGATTGTGGATACACGCCATTGCACTTTTCATGAGCAATGACGTATGTCCACAATTCAATAAAATTTAAACCAACTTAATGTACAGTACAGGCGTTCTTTAAAATTTCTGCCCTATATTTGCGTTTAACGCATAAGACCAATTTAGTGCAAACGTGTTAAAGAACACATACATTTAATTGGTTCTCCAAACCAACATTTTTAGTATTATAATGTAAAACAAATATTACGGCTTTAAAATAAAAATGTGTACATAATGAGCACAGTGGAATCTTAACGCGGGAGTTCACCAAAAATATAATTGTTTTAATATTTTTTAAGAAATATGGTTTGTTTTGCTGACATTCAATATTACTATGTTTATGCAGTAATTAACCTTTTTTTAGCTTTCATAGTGTCTGTATACTGACATGTCAAAAGTTCGAATTTGCATAAAATAGTACTACGTAAGAAAAGAAAACACACTGAATTAGTGAAATGAGATTATTCACATGGAAGAACGGTGTCGCGGGCTACGTCAAGATATGTATCGAAAAAATCACACTGCCTTATTGGTATTCTAAATTCAAAATAAAAATTGCCAATCTTGTACAACTTTTTCTAAATACAAAAAATTCTATTCAACTGTTCTCAGTCATGCACTCTCATTGCACAGTTCTTTCAAAGATCATACTGTTCTTCACACTGTGAAAATTGTTCTCTATCGGTTTACGGAATTCCCGGAAAAAATTTCTCCGGATACCTCCATGAATTCACGGAAACTTATTTAATAATCCAACAGAAGTTTCCGTTTAACAGTTTCATCACACGGAACTGAGACATACTGACATGTCAATAATGCTGCAATTGCATTTCTTCAGATTTTCAGTCTTACCGGTGAGACTATTAAAATATATCCGTAATATTTACAGCTCTCTAACCCATAAATTTACGATTTTTTCGTGCAAGTGTCCTTAGACTTATTGCCGTTAAAATGAATAACTGTGTACATTAGAGTACTTCAAGTGGCACCGAATGCCAGTGGAATTTTTTAGTATGCTACTAAAGAGTACAAAGCAACAGTTGCTAAAAACTATCAAAAACATGAGGTGACACTGTTAAAAAGATAATTTTCGTTGTTTACGGAGAAATGCTGGTAAAAGTTCCCCAGAAGTGTGCGTTAATTTACAGAAAGTAACTAGTTCGACTTATGGAAAATCACATATTTATAAGATAGACTTCTTTAGGATGCAGGCACAATAATTCTTACGGTTATTTTTTTAGCTTCTTCTTGCAGTTTTACATATGTTTAATTAATGAAACGAAATTACTTTTAATTAAAGAAACGAAATTATGTTTAACTGTGTTACAAAATAGTGTTTCCGTTGATTAAACAGCCATTTTCGAATAATGACCCGTAAATTTACGGGAATATGTAACAGTGCAGTATTGATTCACTTCTGTAAGTCAGTTGGTTTTCCTTAAAACCGTTTTATATCAATTTATACTTTGATATTCGATTACACAAAAACTACGAAAGCTAAAAAAATTTTACATAGCAGTAAAATGGTCACAGTGTGCTCGTACAAATAAAAAATTAATAAAACCACTAAAGTGTTGTATAAAAGCCCCACATTACATTAGCATATCTATGAAAATAACACAATTCAATGTACGTCGCAATAGGCTTCTAAAAGCAGTATCGTAAGCGGGGATGACTTAATGATAGATTGTACAGCGTCCTACCGGCAGGACAAAGAGGCCTACCGGTAGGACGTTCTTATACGACAGGTATGAGCACTTTCTGTACTGCTAGCAGGACTGAGATATAGACCGTTGTGAAGCGCAGGGAATTCTCTTTCAGCGCATTCAAGAATGGTGTTGGTACGCCTGTTCGTGTAGAAATGGCGCGGAGC
>PNEQ01064660.1:0-81097 GCA_003012365.1 Medauroidea extradentata | reverse complement strand
GTGCGCAACAGCGGAACTACTTTCGCGGCGCAATACCCTAAGCAACCCCCTGTGATGGCTGACCTACGTGTGTCAATAACCTACGTCATGGAGAGAATTCCATGAAGCAAGTGATCAACCACAACGTCGGCGCCAGAAATCCTACAGCCTGGAGAAGCTTGCAACACCTGAAGTTACTCACTTCACCAGGGAAAATTTAATAAAAAGCTAAAATTGCCAAAACTAAAAAATTAGGCAAAATTCAAGAAAAAGTTATATCAACAAAAATAATCAAATGACTCTACTTTAAAATTCTTTGACTATTTTATATTGAATTTTGAAAAGATGAATTTAAATTAACATGTCCCCAATTACTAGGTTATTGAATTCTGTTGCATCACACCGGACACCTGACTAACTCACCCTGAAAATGGCATATAGCCTGTTAAGAAAGATTTACATATACATTTAAATAAGAAAATAAAAACACCTTTTAAAGATTTAACCAAGATGGGGAAGTGGCTGAACACTTCACACAGTGTATGACTTTTATTGTTGTAATTTAATAAGTCCAAATTGTGCAAAATTTTGTGTCGCTGATGCGACCCCCCTCTAATGCGTCCTTTTCGTTTATACAACCATATTTTGAGAAACCGTGAAAAATTTGAGTAAAATCTGCTGAAAAATACAGCTTTTATACTTTGTTGGCGCTATGTGTCACATTTATCTTGGCGAGTGCTGTACTGCAAGCAGGTGGACATACGACGGCTAAAAATAAATACCACCCCCTCTCTTGACTGTCCGCTAGCCAATACTGGTAAACTACCGCCACCTGATAGCATCTGCGCGTGCATCTATTGCCGTCCAGGTCCCGTGCCTTTGTCTTGCGACTCGTTAAAGTGATCTTGCTCACTTGTTGATACGGTACTCTTGCTTGTTGGTTTGGATTTCTCTTGGTTCTTATTAGTTACAGTATTTGTTGACGATTTATTAAGCTTTGTTTCTTGGACGCAGATTTGGTTACAATGCTGGTTTGATTTTGTGAATAATTGTTGACGACACAAACATTTTATTTTTGGATTTAGATTTGGTAATATTGTTGGCTTGATTTTGTGAACGATCATTGACAACACACACAGTTTTACACAGATTTTGATTTGGTTACATTTTTGACCTGATTTTGCAAATTATTGTTGACGGTCGTGACTCGATTTTCGACTTACATGAACTCGTGAATTCGTGAAAATGAGTGAAAAGCGAGCCAGTTTGTCGCTCATGAAAAAATACGAAATTATCTAGGAAGAGAATAAAAACACAGTTTCAAAGATGAAGATAGCGCAGCAATATGGCATTCTGAAGTACAGTATACTCTCTTCACGATTCTCAAAAAGAGAGAAGAAATTCTAAATGCAGTATGGAAGGAAGGCTGCAATGTGCAATTGAAAAATTTGAGGGGCGCGACGTACAATAACTTAGAGCAAGCTACATGGAGTGGTTTGGTGAGCTGAGAGCTCAAAATTTGCCTGTGATAGGACCAATGATGATGGCAAAGGCGGACGAATTTGCATTGAAGTTGGGAATAACAGACTTCAAGCGTTCAGTCGGATGGCTGAATCGTTTCAAGACTCGACACGGAATATCCAGCCACAAGATCGTCTGTGAAAGTGTGTTGGTTGATCCTAAGACAGTGAGTGAGTGGTTGCCCTTGCTCCAAAACGTCCTCAGCCGTTACCAGCCCCGAGATGTGTATAATGCAGATGAGCTGGGGAAGTTTTATAATCTCTTGCCAGATCGCACTCTTGTAGTGAAAGGAGACACATGCAAGGGTGTGAAAAGGAGCAAGGAGCACCTCACCATCCTTCTGTGCTGCAACATGGACGGCAGTGACAAAATGAGGCCCCTTGTAATAGGCAAGTTTAAAAAACCGAGAGGTTTCAAGGGGAACATTCTCCCGTGTGACTATGATTCCAACAGGAAATCATGGATGAATGTGGCAGTTTTTACGAAGTGGCTTCGCAGTTTTGATGCCAAGATGGGTGTCATGAACAGAAAAGTCGTCGCCCTTGTGAAGTGTTCAGCCACTTCCCCATCTTGTTTAAATATTTATAAAGTGTTTTTATTTTCTTATTTAAATTTATATTATGTAAATCTTTCTTAACAGGCTATATGCCATTTTCAGGGTGAGTTTGTCAGGTGTCCGGTGTCATGCAACAGAATTCAATAACCTAGTAATTGGGGACATGTTAATTTAAATTCATCTTTTCAAAATTTAAATATAAAATAGTCAAGGAATTTTAAAGTAGAGTCATTTGTTTATTTTCCTGGCTTGTTTGGTTTCAAATTGACCACAGTAAAATTTTAATTATTTTTGTTGATATAACTTTTTCTTGTATTTTGGCTAATTTTTTAGTTTTGGCAATTTTAGCATATTATTACATTTTCCCTGGTGAAGTGGGTAACTTCAGGTGTTGCAAGCTTCTCCAGGCTGTAGGATTTCTGGCGCCGACGTTGTGGTTGATCACTTGCTTCATGGAATTCTCTCCATGACGTAGGTTATTGACGCACCTAGGTCAGCCATCACAGGGGGTTGCTTAGGGTATTGCGCCGCGAAAGTAGTTCCGCTGTTGCGCACTTTTTGTCCCCAATTATTATATTTGTGTGGATAAATCATTTTATTTCGATGTAAAACTATAAATGGAAATTTTGGAATCCTTTGTGATCTGTTTTAAGTGTAATTTTGCTGGTTTTGGGAAGATTGGAGTCTGTTGTATCACTCCGCCGAGGTCCACTATTAGTTACCATGCCCGCCGAGGGTTTATCAGTCGTGTAGTGATGGTGGAGTGAGAGAGACGTCTACGGGTCGCGAGGGTGCAGCGGGGCTGGCCCTGGGAGCGCTGGAAAGGCGGGAGGAGGCTTTAGTGCCCCTGGAGTGTTTTTTTTATCTTTGCACTCTTAAAAGTTATTTAAAGGTGGCGGGAGATACGGGGTTTAGGCAACGGACAGGTGTTACGTTTTTTTTTTGCTTTATTTCGTTTGGTCGGGCATGGTAACGCCGGACATCTGACCATTTTCCCGTTTATTTGTGTGTTGACCAAACCGTCAGTTGTAAAATATTCATGAAGCAAGCAAAAAAATGTAAAAGGTAAAATTAAAAAACAAACAAACAGTTGCCTTATTACGTGAGTCTAATTTGCAATACCATAATAATAGTTTCCATCTCCCTTTAATGACTAAACTGAGCTATCCGGAGCACGTCAGCGAAACATAACCTCAACGCCAAGTGACAACAATAACAATAGACCGCAGCAACACGCAGCCGACGCAAGGGACGCATCACACCCTCTTCGTCGACAATTGCCCCACACATCTCGCACCCGATAACCTCAGGAATATTGAGCTGGTGTTCCTACCGAAGATCACCACTAGCGTGCTTCAGACTCTGGACCAGGGGATAGTCCAGAAGGTGAAGCTGAAGTTCCGAGAAATGCTTGTGCGGAGCATGGTGCTGAAGCTTGACATCGGGAAAGAGATGAAGAAGTGGGACGTCTTTAGGGCAGTGGAAGCCATTGTGGCCAGTTGAAGGTCATTGAAACCAGCTGTAATCGCCAACTGTTTCCAACACGCCCACTTCGTCACACCAGTCGACGAAGATGCTGCCGTCCATGTGCCTCTCGCTGCCGCCAACCTTGAAAACCCCCACGACCCACCCACAGTGGACTCAGAGCCCCAGCCTCAAGACGTACACTTGGCAATGACGAAACGTGGCAGCAATTGAAACCAGACTGCACATTTGCAGAGTTCATGACAGTTGATGACGACATTGCAGTTTGGGGCACGCTGGACGATGTTGATGACGTCCAGGGGCAGGAGCCGAGCGACGAAGAGGAGGAAGTAGTAGAGCCCAAAGTTGTGCTGACGACGAAAGACGTCCTCAAAGCTGGGGACGTCTATGAATACATTCTGAGGCGGCATGGTACGAGTGACAGTGTGTGGTCCCAGTTCACACAATTGAAACAGTTTGTGGAAAATGCCGTCATGAAGAAAAAGCAGGCAACAATTACGAACTTTTTTTAAAAAGTAAGGCTGTGTTAGCTATAATATTTTTGTTTATGTTTCTGTTTAATTTTGTATGTTCTACGTCTAGTTGACATTAACTTTCATTAGACTTTTGCCTCACACACACACACTCACACGCATGCACACACGCACACAAACGCAGCAGCTTGATTAGGAAAGTGTACAAACAACAAATGTGTTACTTAAAACATTCACTATAGCCTGAGATAATTAATATGTCAATGAAGTACAGTAAGTGATCATGTTTAAATAAGCGTACACAGCTTAGTTTATTCTTCCCACTTTTTTCAATAATCTTTCACATGTGGCATGTCATGTCCATACAAACTTTACAGTTTGATTTCATTTAATGTTTACATCCACTTCACAAGTGTCTGGAGTAATTTATCATTAAGTTAAATGGAAGCAAAATGTAAACACGATTAGGGTGAATGATGGATGCGTACTAGCGACTGGCGGAGGCGGACTGGCGAGTAGATGCGTGCGCAGCCAACAGCTCCCTCCCCGCCCTTACTTACCCTCCTCGTATTCCATCTAGTCAGCTGGACGGACCAGAGCGATTAATAACATGGCCCGCCAGATCACCTGCCATGCATCGCTATTGTGTCACGGAACACAACCTTTTAAATGCCAGGGTAATACAGCCTGCAAAAAAGATAATAAACCTTTGATAAAAACTTATAATTTCAATACTATATTGTCTGATTTTTCTGTATAAAGCCAGCGAAAATGGACATGTCGCACTGTGTTGAAATTTTTTTTGTCAAGTG
Organism: Medauroidea extradentata; assembly: GCA_003012365.1. NCBI lineage: Eukaryota > Metazoa > Arthropoda > Insecta > Phasmatodea > Phasmatidae > Medauroidea > Medauroidea extradentata. The sequence goes on along the minus strand of PNEQ01064660.1, from coordinate 76,271 downwards.
AGCTCCTATATGGCTTTCTGGGTTTTTTTTTTTTTTTTTCGGGAGGCATCTGGCTATTTGAACTCTATGCGAACAAGGGAAATTTTTTAAGTATTTGGGTATAGGGGTCAAAGTTGGCCCAAAATGGCCCAAATTCTCTATTGCGACCTTTCCGTTTGTTTATAAGTCCGTTTTTCTGGAAACCGTGAGCGGTCGCATCAACTGGATTCTTCTGTAATTTTTTTCTGTGATGTATGTTACCCTCTTTAATTGTGAGTGCTTTGAGGTTGTCTCTTTGTTACAGGTTGGCGTCAACTTTCACTTGTTTGGACACGTGCAAGTGTGCACGCCTCAGTGAGGAGGAGACCAATCAGACTAACTATCTTTATTGCATTTACTTCCGTTGTGGTGTTGCTGTTGTCGTTCAGTATCTTGGTAGAGCTATATTTTTACATTCCACCACCAGTACAGAGTATTGTCAACTTGCTTGAAGTGTGCGGGAGCGAGTATAGGTCATGTTGTAGGACTGATTTTGCCAGTGGCGTTTGTCCTGCAAGTGCTCTTTACCATTTTATTTATTGCTAGGCCTATCTTTGTGTTGGCTGAATTGTGTGAACAATCAACTTGCCTGTTGTCATTTCTTGCGTTAGTAGAGGGCTTTTCATGCAGTCGACTGTTCTTGCTGCCCTACGTAACTTGAGCGAGGCTGATTGTCTAATGCCCTGACAATTATTTCATTTCTGTTGTAATTCAGTGAAGCCTCTTTAACAGAAACCTGTAGGGATCCTTTTTTGTCAATTTGAAATAATTGCAGTAAAACCCTAAATTGCATCCTCCTCTCTTCTACAACCCTAGTCTTGGGAACCGTGAGAGATCACGAAAAAGAGGTTTTACTGTATGATAGATTCACATATTGCATCTACGTGCTTAATGACATAATTAAATAACTCTTATCCAACAAAATTTCAAAATTTATGAACATAAGTTTACATGATTTATAATAAGCATGTGAAATTGTTTTCAGTCAGTTGTCCTGCAAAATATAAACATTCTTATCCCCACAATTTTTGTACCATTTTAATTTGTTTACAAATTAATATTTAAGTTTTCACTTTATATTAATAAGAACTTTGAATAAAGGGATTTCATTGTATGTATACTAGACCCTTGATTTTGCGAATACTGACGGTTCCTTTAATGACATTCGTAAAATTGGTACCTTCGTGAAATCAATTGAGGCCAACTTTGCCCCCACCCCATTACCAAATTTTAAAATTGCCTTTTTTCTGCAAAGTGTGTCCAATGGGGTTCTGATTTTTATAGCGTCTTGAGGGAAAGTAAGACAAATTATAATTAAAATATAAATTTATATCACAAGCCGGACATCTTCTGATTAAGAGAGTACCCGTGAGTTGTAAATATGACCAACCCACGTCCTGAAAAAAAAAAAAAAAAAGCACAGAGGGTCTTCTCACGTCCGTACTGCTTAACACGAAAAATGGCAAATAATAACTGAAGTTTAAATTTATATCAATAGGCAGACGTCTTCCGATTCAAATCACACCTACGAAAGATCAATATGACCAATCCATGTCACAAAAAAATAAAACACCAAGCACAGATGCCTTCTCGCGATCGTATAGATTTGATGTTTGTAGCATCTTGTAAAATAAACCTAAATATGTTTATAAGACTTATCAAAATAAACCAAAATTAGTGATACTCGCAACATCTTTATTTCAGAGGCTGCGAGGTTGGTTTACTATTCTTTGCAACACCAAAAGAATGAATGAAAAAAATCAAGTGTAGATTGTGCCTTTGTGCTGTACTGTGTTCGGTACTTGTGCCCTCTGAACAATGGCATGGCCAGATATTGTGTGTGTGCGACAAGAGTCGTAATGCAAAAACGGGTGCTGTCAACGAGTCCAAACTTAGTCAGTTATGCCATTTTTAACCGTTGGCCAGTCGTGTTTACTTTCCAGGCGCCTGCCCGTGCTGATGTGTAATGCATGCATCCCCTTTTGTTTTTGTCTTGCCTTTACTTAGCTTCGCAGTGACCCAGTCACACACACACGTGCACTTGCGCTTACATACACACACACCGCCACTGCGCAATATTGTAAGCAGACAAAGGTAAACGTTTGTCAATCACCTGCATCATGGAAAAATTCCGTGAAGTCTGTGATCTGACCACAACGTTGGCGCCAGAAATCCAACAACCTGGAGGAGGTTGCAACACAAGAAGTTTCTCACTTCACCAGGAAAATTGAATAGTTTACTAAAAACTGCCTAAACTCGAAAAATATTATACAAGACATGTGATTACTGTATTTGTAATTTTCAGTGGTTGGGTGTGGATGGAGGTAGAGTACAAAAATATTCTGTTGTACACACGGTAATAGAGGTTATTTTTACCGGTGTTAGTATACGCATGAAAGTGAGCTGATAATGTCTAGGGGAAGGGAGGATTACAGGTTAGATGTCTGCTTGGTATTTTTTTGCTAATGGGGTGAGGATATTGACAGATTCTGGGAAACGCGATGCAAGTTGTTTCCCACGCTGAGGTTTAGGAAGGTATTACGTGGGTTTGAGGGGGTCATCTGCCGGTGTGAGACAAGCATGTAACTCTAGCTGTTAAGGTCTTGTTATCTATGAAGAGTAGCTTTCGCCTTGTTATAAAGAAATGAGGGGTAGACAAACTGTAACATAGTAGTGCTCACAGGCCAAACGTTGCTGTCTGACATGCGCCGTCACATTTTTCAACAGCTTTAACTTTTATTTGGAAACTTTGCAATTTTTTGAAGGTTCCCGAGCCTATATTTGTAAAATTGCTACCTTTGTAAAATCCAGGGTTCGTAAAATCGAAGGTCTAGTGCAGGGGTGGCCAACCTTTTCGAAGCTATGGCCCAAAAGTCAAACCAAATCATGTCGCGGGCCACGATAAAAAACTTACACGTCGACTAATTTTTATGAGCTGAACACTAACGTATTGTTTTATAGTAGTATAACAGATAATTGTCTCCACATTATTTAGATAAGGAGCGTTGACAAATATGAAATCATTATATAAATATGTTTGCTGTCAGTGTAAGTAACATTTAAATACTATGCAAATGCTTCAGCTTATGGCGGGCCGTTTAAAATGCAGTGGCGGGCCAGTGTTTAGCCCGCAGGCATAAGGCTGGCCGTCCCTGGAGACTATATTCATAGTGCAATATGTACAGTGTGTGCTGTGTTAGACTTGAGTACAGGATATTGTATAGAGGATGTTGTTATAATATTTGAATTGCTCTTTAGAAGATATTTCTTATTATGTAAGAAGGGAGGTTGGTCAATAAGGTGGCTTAGTGATGATGATGATGCAGGTGTTTGGCTTGTGGAGTACCTAGTTCCGATGGCTTCAGCTTCCAAAGGTTGGACATATTGAAGGTGGTGTTACGTCCATCTGCCCTTGTGGATGTTGTGTTTTGCTTGTGAAAAATGTAAAATTCCATGCTTGGTTGAAACTGTTAAAATATGAATACGTACCTTATATGATGTATTCTGATGGGCGAGAACATGTAGTGCGAAAGCTAAAAATAGTTTCCTGCTTTATGAATGTTTCCAATTCCATATTACATATCTTGGACAATTTAAGTACTGTAGTTGTTACTACCTGTGATCTTTGAAAGAACTGTGCAATGAGTGTGCATGACTGGATTTAGTCCAAGAAACTAAATACAGTCTGGTACTACCTGCTTCTGGTGTCTGTGCTGTCATAGAAATAGGTACTGTATTGGAAATTCATTTTGTCGTTTGTCCATAGTTTTATTTTTAATTTATATGAAATTTGAAACAAAAGTAACAAAAGTATTAAACTCTGATTTAAGGTGAACCCACAGATTTCAAAGAATATACTTTGTGGAGTGGCTGTGATTTCATGGAACACCTGTGTTACAATATAACATTGTTTTTTAAAAAGAAATTTGTGGTCGTAACACTATTGCAACACCTGTGTGTATGTGAGTGTATGCACGTACACATTAAATTTGTGTGGCTTATTATTTTATGTTAGAATGTTCGTGATATTGTTTAAAAAATAGACAAAAGTAATATTCTAGTGGTTTCATAGTTCTATCACGTTCCCATTCATTTGAAATGTAGAAACTTTATAAAACTCTCGTAACTCAGAAGAAAAAGTTTTTGACAGTAGAACAGCCTTAATCCCATATGTTTGGTTGAGTCCAAGTCTTTGGAGTGAATTACTAACGTTAGTGTAGATTGTACTTTGCTGTTGGTTCTCCGACATGTAATTACCCTAATGTACTATTTATGGTATATTATGAACAGCAGGCTATGCAGTTTGTGGGACAGTAGCTGGCAGAATGTGTTGTTTGTATGTACTAGATAGGCATGTAGGAATATTTAGGTTTCACGTCCTTGCATTGGGGAATGTGCGAGCAAGTGTCGTACAAGTTGAATGGCAAAAGTAAGTCCTGTGGACAGTTGGTGCATGTTCCTGTTGACTAGTGAGGATTTTTTTTCCTCCAGGTGTACTAAGCTGGAGTGATGTTCAGTCTGTTGTCTATCTTTCTATGTCTGTTGTGTTTTGGATGAGTGAAACACGTCATATTACAATAACTCATTTGATCTTATTTCAAGTGTAGCTGGGAGAAATACAGATCTTGAGAAGCCATAGCTGAGGATGTGTGCAGATACCTGTCCAAGAGCTCACACATTTGTTAGAATAAACTAAAGAGTAGAGATTACGTTGAAATATTTGGTTGTGGTGCTGATGAGAGGGTCTACTTTGCACAGCTCTGTGTTTTGTGGCAGTCAAGTTAGATGCAAACAGTTAGTACCTACTGTACGTTGGTTTTTGCCAGTTCGGCTGCCAGTCACTCTTACGAGGCCCGCCTACTGGATTGTGTTCTGTTAGAAATATGTGTATTTTGCAAGCTGCTAAACATATTCCAATGTGCTCATCGACGAAAAGAAAATGTATGCCTAGACAGCACTTGTAAAGGTAACACTGTTTCCAAGCCCTCCAATAAAGTCACGAATGGACCAATGGCTTTTTCCACAGTAAACACCCCAAAATAAATACTGTAATCCAGTATCCAGATTGAAACGACTATCCTAGTGTCGTAAAGTAAACGTAGCTAAGGATATTCGTGCAATAAAATGACAGGGCTCCTGCTTCAAGTCCTGTAGTTGCAGAGAGCAGGACGATGGAAACAATGTGTTCCTGCTCAGTGCCTCGCCCTTCAGTGATGTAGTGGTTGAGCACACCACTGTTGCCCTTATCTCTTCTTTGTTTCTAAGTCTCCATCATGTAGAACTGCTCCAGGTAGGTGGTAATTTTGTTCTTTGTTCACTCTATTTCAAGTGAAATGTATTTTGATGTTCTGTATTTTCATATATTCAGGAAGTGGTTTGCCATCCTGTATTTGTTGCGAGCCAGACATTTACTCTTATATGTTTACTTGCGAAATGTGTGTGAGTACAGCATACAGTAAAATTCTGTTAAGACATTTGTGGTAGGACAGAAAGAAATAATGCTTATTAACCAGAAAAACTTTTTAAAGGTTACACATGTTTTTATAGAAAAGGTGCAAAATTATTCAACAAATTAAGCAGGAAACTACTTAAGATGGTTTCATTGTCATATGTACCAGTGTTTTATGTATACAATAGTATGGAAACTGCTTTGTCTATTCATTTTTGGGATAAAATAGTTAATGTGTGTTAAGTAGTATACAAGATACACTAGACCCCCGATTTTACGAATACTCACTGTTCCTCTCATCACATTCGTTATATCGATAGCAGCCTATTTTACCCCTCACCTGATTATCAAATTTTAAAGTTGCATTTTTTCCTGCAAAGTGTGTCTACTCTAGTGGGCCCTCATTTTCGTAGCATTTTGCAGGAAATTAATGAATGTAATAATAGAAACATAAATTGATATCAACAGCCAGACGTCTTCCAACAAAAGCATACTTCTGAGCGGTAGATATGACTGACCCTTGTCCCACGACAAATGAGAAAATATGTTTAAGTGAAATTGGTAGCTACAATCTCCCGTTGTCACCAAAAAAATTTTTAACCCACTAATTAGAAGTTCCGGAAGTACACAGCATACGAATGTCTAATTTATTTCCAAAGTTTGATATACTCGTGGAGACAATATTTCTACGTGTGTCTGATAGGTGGCGTAATCATCGTGCTCTCCTGTGGTGTGAAATGCACATATGAAACACAGTAATGCACTGTTTAAGAAGATTATGTATCAAGATAATTGTTTTAAGTACATACGAGGTGAAACCAGCAAATAAAAAGTAATTTCACACTATTTTTGATGGTGTTCGTGTTAGAACGTAAACACTATCGGCACGAGGCAAGAGAGGTATATATAAGACTTGGACAAATAGCCTAGAAAAAGACTGTACTGCACTTTAAATGAGCATATGCGTGTGCTCTGGAATGATCACTGTAGTATGGCCTACATTTAGATCCTAATATGATGTAGAGGCAGAGAGTATGCTGGTTGGCTTGGTATGGACGGAGGTGCTTTGCAGTTTTCAAACTGTAACTGCCAAATTTTTTTATTGATTTTCACTATTTTTCTTTTATTTTTAATATTGTGGCTTACCATGTAATAACTGTAACTCTGCAATTCATATTTTAGCACAATGAATTAGATAATAGGTACATTTTTAAATCATCATGAATGTAATTCCTTACATTTTTTTTTGTTTTCATAGAATTTTTGTTGTTTTTTAGTGTTCCTGAGAGTGCATTTGTAAAATCGCTGCCTTCGTTAAATCCAGGATTTGTAAAATTGAGGGTGCATTGTATTTGTTTCCCAGTCAATGTTGCCATGTTCTTGAAGACCGTCAGTCTAGTTTCTTGGGTACAGAAGACAAGTAACGGGTTGTAGAATTCTTTGGAAACTGGAATATCTAGCAAACAGTATACAATTGATTATTCATTTAATGGTTTATCTGCAGCACTTTAAAATTATTATTGTTAACTGTCACAGTTAATCCTTAATTCTACAAATTGATAAATTACAGCATCAGTTTATTTATAGACTTATAGAATCTTGATTTTGCGACACATTCTCTGTTTTATGACTTTAGGACATCCATTTAACGATAAGAAATCAGTTATTAGAGGTCAGTGATTTTGCGAGTTGCACAGGTAATTTTTATAATGTTGATATTATTGCAGGTTATTCACCATTTTTTATTATGATTGTTATTGAAAGTTGTCCAATAAATAGGTACATAAATGTAAACCTTGAAGTCATTAGTTCAAAGGAATTGGTCTGTTTAATTTGTTTTGGTCTTTTATGCTGTGTGGTTGGTACTGAGCAATAATTTAAATCTTCAAACCTACAATATAGGTATATAACAGTGAAACCCCTTTGTTACAAACCTCATAAATTTCTTTCCTTTGGGATGAGGTGAGTAATTAAATTTAAATTTTCATGATAAATTTCATTACAAACTGCTAAATTTAAGTTGCGTGAGATTTGTAATAAAGAGGTCCAACTTGAAAGTTTGCTCAAAATGGAAGTGTCGATTCTGTTTCTCTTACTTCTCGCCTGCTTAGAAGCAAATACATACTATAAATTGTAGAAATTGTACTGTTTTCATAGATTGTATGGAAGGTGTGTGTGCTCCTTGGTAGTCTCAGCATAAACCACGTTCTCATGCCTGACCACCTAGATGTACGCAACCTTCTCAGTTGTCTTGTATCTCCCTGCACCACTCGTGGGTTCTGTTATACTGATGGCGTGTGCTTATTGGCTGTGCCTTCCTCTCATTCCTGAATCTACACTGTGTGTGTGTGCACACATTGAAACATGTGAGCTGTAGGCTGACGTGTGCTATCATCACTTGGCCGGCTTCCCATCACCACTTGCCGAATCTGGAGTACCGCGGTTCATTAAACTGTGGATTTGATTGTCATGGACCATTTTGTGTCCCCCTGACTAATTAAATAAGTGAGTCATCCCAGAATACTGAACAGCCGTAACACAGGCCTGACTAATGTCCTGAATTTTGATAGGTGCCTACTGTAGTAAATACGTAAGAATACTTAAAGACCCCAATCAAGTTCCTATGTGGAAATCTCACTTGTTACGTAATTGACTAATTATTTTGTGTATGACTGATGTTACTGTAAAGACATACTACTTTACTATTTAATATAATTACAGACTGATCAACTTTAAACAAAATTCTGAAATCAGATGTTACTTTTGTGCAGTGTCAAATCATTGATGCAAAATTATTTATTTATGCTAATAGAGTTTTTCCTGCAAGTTAAACAGATCCCTGAAAAATGTTACAACAGGGTTATTAAAATGTCATACTGTAACATCGTTCTGCTATATTAAAATATTTTAACAGGATGCCTCTACCTGCAGTATAACACCCATTTTACGAAACGTCACAGTTCCCGAAAATATTGTCGCTAAATTGATGTTTTGCTTAAACGAAGTTCGTAAAATCGGAGTTCTACTGTGTATTGAAATGGTATTACAGTGTTGTATTAAAATCCATATTTGAAATGTTCTGTGGGACCAGGGTCATATACAACACAGGAAGACTGTATTGTGTATTGAGGTTTGTACAGAGACTGAAGAGAAACACAAATATTATGTTTGTACACAGGCTGACGAAGAACAACACAATTGTTACGTTTATGTTAGGATTGTAAGTTTGTAATGTGTACAGAAAGAAAGTTGTTCCATGACATGTTACTCTCTTGTTTGACAGTAAGTATTAACATTGTAGCAGTTACCTATATTCCCTATGAGTTGTTAGGAGCTGATCTTGACATATCATATGTTTGATTTTCTAAATATACTGCAGTTATCTTTTCTTAATGGCACAGTGTTTATTATGTATATGTACAACATGTTAAGTGTTTTATCAGGTGTAGTGTTCTAAGGGTGGTTTTCTGTACAGACTGTTGATAAGCATGAATATTTTGGCTATAAATGTGTTATGGCAAATAGTGTAGCTTATGCTACAAAGCAGATTTAACTGTACTGATATTGAAACAGACATAGTTGTTTCATATGAATTATGAAAGTTGACACATTCATTAGATTTATTGCAGGGTATTTTATTTTATTACGATTTTGTCCTGTAAATTAAATTTGTATGCTATTGTTTATCAGTACTTTTTGTTTCAATATATTCTGTTTTCGGTCGTTAAGTTTCATCATTGGAGTTAATTTTCACTTTTTTTTTAATTGTAATTTTTGTTACTCGCGTGTGTTGGCAAAAGTCGGAATAATCCTGAGAAATATAGATGAAACTAAACAAATGTATAGGTTGTTCGGGATAAAGTGAGCACTAAAAATTTTACCTTTGAAAAATATCACTAGTCGTTACTGTGTATAATTCTACATTAACCATAGTTGCTTTACTGCTTGTATGGTTGGCAGCGAAATTATGTAGCTTGGTTCAGTGTATTTTCCTATTTAAATTAAGCAATAATAAAATCTCAACTGAAATCAACATTATTATATTTTATGTAATTAGTGAACTTATTTTATCATACTGTACCGATTCATAATGACTGCACAGTTCCTCTTACACGTGCAACATCAAGTGACGTGTCCAGAGAGGTTAGATATTTCCCGGTGTCGGCTGTTATGTGCTGAAAGATACGAACTGAAAATAGAACTTCAGTAGTGCTTTTTTGAGTGCTGACTTGATCCCGAACCACCTATATCAGTTATTCAATACGCTGTTTCCTTTTTTCTGTGCCTACCCTATGTATAGGACTGGAAGGTTCAGGCAGTCTACAGCTAACGGGACCTGAGAATGTGAGGTCGTTAATACAGACGTCTGGTCAGTTAGCACTTGCCTCATCACCACCTCTGTGTGCTGCTAGTTCAGCCACTTGACGAAACATAAATTAAGTTATTTGTACTTCATGTTAAGAATACACACAGCACAATTTCTCCTGAACAAGTTTGGTAAAACACAAATTTCCATCAGTAGTTGCACTGGTGTTACAAAAGGATCCAGTTTATGCTTGAACTTGTGGAGAGAATTTTGAATGAAAAGTGGCATTGTAAATTTGACCCCATCCTAACAAAAGCACGACTTTGTGTGAAAGTCGTCCTTTTTAGACAAATTACATTGAGGTTCCTAACCTGCATCAGAATCAACCTTAACGTGGTCCTATTGATTATTGCCGTGTAATTCAGATAAAAGTAAGAAATGTAGTCACAAAGACCGCTTTGAAGTTTCATATAGCAAATTTAACAATATCTCGCCAAGATAAAGCTCATTTTAGCCATTCACTATCGTATTCATAAACACTGTTTGTAAACAGACACTGTGTAGGCACGTCGAGTGAATTTGTTTAGTAGACCAGTTGTTCGTGGTGTTCTGCACAGTTTGTAGCATCCTAGCCTTGTGGCATGCTTTGTCTGCCTGTCCAGGCTGTAGAATGTTGTGTAGAACTTCAGCTGATAAAATCCTGATGAACATGTGAGAGTGATATCTGCTTAGGAATTGCTGTCAAAGAATGTTGCATGAGGATCGCCAGTTGTCATAAAAACTTGTTTTTCTTGTGGTTTAAATTGAGTTCAGGCACAGACACTGTAGACTTCATACTGGATTGCAGTGGTGTATGTGTATGTGTAAAAGTATAAATGAATTTTGCCTGCGAGCAGTACTTCAGATTTGAATTATTTTCTTCTAGTTACAGTACTTGTACATTCCATTTTTTTGTGACTCAGTTGTTCAGTATTGACTTTTTTTTCCCCCAACATAATGATTTTTCAACTTTCAAAAGTGTGCAAAGTCTGTAACGAGCCCACTGATAACTACGTTGAAATACAAGACTGTGCTGTGAATTTTGTTGCATATTAGCATTTATAGCTGAATTGTTGATATAGTAAACTCTTTTGACTATCTGACTATCACGCTTTCAGATTAAATGGAAACCTGACTTGTAATTTTCAGAGTCTGGGAAGCAACACCTAAATATAATGCCTGTGCACTCTTCATTTTAAGAGGTAATTATTTTATGGGGTTACATATAGGTCGTACCAAATTATTTTAGTTAAAAAATTGGGGCTAGCTAATATATAAAGTATAAGTTGCACAAAATGGATATATTCCAGTGAATATTGCCGTGCCTCGTTGTGATAGTGCAGGGTCCAGGGAGAGTGAGATAGTAGACCACAGTTTCAAATTCTCATCTAGTTCTCAAGAGCCATACATTTTATTGATACTTAACCAATGAAAGTTACAAAATATTATACTTCAGTTCTTTACTCAAGCAGTCAACTTTCATACTTCATTTAATTTAGCTATTCTGTATAACATTGTAACAAAATAATTTTTTAATCTTTTATCCTGCAATGAGCTACCCTTTGATTCTAAACAACAGTTGTGTTGTAGGATGTGTATGACATATTTTTTGTTTTTTGTGTACTACATTGTGTTACTGACTTTATGTCCACACACACACACTGATTGTGCTGTGTGGAATAAATTACAGTATGTATTGTACATTTTTTGTAAACTTAATGTTAGATCTATTTTTTTTAATCTAAACATATCACAAAGCATTATTTTATGTTTTAAGACTTATTGTTAATTATTCACCAAAGACATTAGTACTAGAGCAATTTAGCACTTTATAAACCCATTGTGCAATAAATATTTCTTTACAAAATGTTTTTTTTTGTACCTCTGCTTCCTTCTTTAATAATTTTTTACTTTAATATTACATGGATAGCAGTTATTTTATATGGTGTTTGTGTGTGTGTAATCTTCGTAACGTCTAATGCACACCATAACACTTTGTCAATGTGATGATTGGTCATGTCCAGTTATGACTGGCAATCTGTAACATCTGACATCTATTTATGATATGATTATAGTAGTTCAAATATTATTTTTCAATAGTAAATAGTGCTTAACATTTCAAAGTCATGTCAGGGTAATGTTTATGTAACAATAAATGACTCAATCCGTAGGCCTTTGTAATGTGTTACAGCAGAGTACGTAGTAATATATTTTTACTTACGGAAATGGAAATAATGTACAGTTAAAAAATTAAAAATTTAACTCTTGAGATGATATTCCTCCTTGATCAATGTTATTACAAGATACCATAATTTTTCAGTTGCGTATATTCTTGTAAAGGATAAAGAAACGAGAATATTTACCAATAGCATACCTACGTTTAACATACATGCACTTTATGTCAGATCATGCCTCTTAAGGCAGAGAAACATGGCCACACCTCGGACTGCAAGCTGTGTCGTGTAAGTCACATAGAAGATAGGAACTTAGCAATGAAAACATAATTACAGTATAATAGATTTTCTGAATGCTTCTGATAAGATATTGTAATCATTACTATACAGTCCGTCTTATATAAGTATTATAGTTTTTAACAGTTGTATTGGCAGTCCTAATTACAGTTGATTTCATGAGGCACGTACGAAAAGCTTACTTGGTCTGCTCAATAGACTTGAAGTTATTCTGAAGCAGTTCAAAAACCTGGTATGAGTACTGTCTACCATTGTCCAAAATCTTCTGATATTCAGCTTGATCTCTTCACTGGATCTGCTCAAACCTACTGTTTAGGAGCAGGATAGATAGCGGCCAGCAGTTGAAAAACACGAAAGCGCACGTAATAACTAAGAGAACACAGGCTCCCGCGTGTGGACTCCAAATAAAATCTGTTTTGCGTCGTCAACTCTAGCAAGTTTGAACAGTACACTTTACCTACTACATACTGTAGTACTTATTATGTACCAGTATGAAAGGATAATTCAACACTGTCAAAATTTGGTTTATGGCAACTGAAATAAACTGTTTCTCTTGAATTTGGCACATTTTCTAAATAGGTTGCCAACATACAACTCTTGAAGTTTTCTTACACTCGAAAAAAAACTGTTAAACATGCAACAAATACACCTAAATAAATCCGATCACATGACGAATACTACCTAGTAGATTATTATACCTACTATGTCAGGGACAGTCAACCCTGTGCCCGTGAGCCAAACACTTGCTTGCCGCAGCCCACCAAAAGCTGATGTAATTTCACAATATTTTAAAATTATTACACAGACTAAATTAATTCAGTGTTTCTCAACAATAGTGTATATAAATGTAAATTATGTGCTTTTATTTTAGAGGTAATGAGAGGGTATTATTAATCTTGATTCAAATGCAATTTCTGAACATTTTTTTGTCATTGTTCTAATGAAAACTAAAGTACATAGTAGTTTTGTTTAATAATTACTGAGAATACACTGAAAATAAACACTTAATAAAGTAACTGTTTGTTATAACATATTAAGTTACCTAAATTTTGAGGTTGTGAAAAGTAGTCAATGTGAAAGTTATCTATGGTAGCCTGTTACGTGATTTCGTTGAACTCTTTTGGCCACAAAGGTTGGCCACCCTTGCAAGTGCCTAATGAGACAGTAGTGTTTCACTGACACTGGTGTATCCTCTAGCGCGCTTATCTGTCAACATGGCCAGCATATACTGTAGCAGTTTCCTAATTAAATAAGATGACTTCAGATCTGTCGGAAACTATAATTCTTACGATAGACTAACTACCAATATACTGCTAGTACTAGGAAAATATTACCACAGAGTAATGTAGTTTATGGTCCTGCATAGAGCCTAGTACAACATTGATGTACAAGAGGGTATACATCTTGTTGCTTACCTCGTTTTGTAGATTATTTATGCCGTATAAATGGCCACCAAGTATACTAGTGACTAGCATATCAGAAATTGTATGCTAGCTGGTGCCTGGCACAATTCATGTGGCTCACTCAGTTTGGTAGGACACTAGCTAGTGCCAGTATACTATTAATTTGTCGTCTTCATGTACAAATTTTCTTTTCACTTTCTTATATAGTACAAGTACTAGGCATTTAACCTTCTATAGAAATCTGCAATTTCTAAAGTTTTAAATGTAGGTAACTTAAAAAAAAGTTCACTGCCAGATATGTATCAGCTAATGATGGTATGAAATACATGTAACTACAGAAAACAGAATATTTATATTAATTAAGTTTTGCTAAGGAATAAGTAAAAGTACAATAGAACACTGACTTTACGAGTACTGGATGTTATGATGTCATTGTCAGGCACAGTGAGGCCTCGTTAAATTGGGGTTCTATTGTAATGTATTTTTGGAGCAGTTATCACAAGTGCAGGAACAATGGAACACCATTACTTTAAATTTGTCTAATTACTAAAACATGTAGACATAAGTACATACTTAGAGAATCAGTACTTGCAGGTGGGATAACACAAAAAACAGATGGACAACACATTTTTCACACGGTTGCAACATTTTGCTGGGCAGGCCAGCTTCCTCAGGCAGCGAGTGATTGCACACTGCAGTATGGCAGGTGGTAAGCGATGGTTGGTAACTAGCACACCTAGCGGCCGAGGGATGGACTAGGGTGTGGCGGGAAATTTGAAAGTTATTGGATGTTCAGGCCTGGTGGATGTCTGGATTTTGTGATATGCTGATAGGCTAGTTCCCAGCACCTCAGTTCTGTACTACAGTATTGTCTGAATGTGGTAAGGCTCTCCACTCTGGTGTTGTAGCAGTGGGAGGCTGCATATGCAACTACTGGTTTATCCTGAAGGTTTAGACTGGAACTGGCTATTGCTTGTTATGTATTGGCCCTGTGGCCATTCATCCTCTGTCTTATTGTGTTTGTGGTGAGGCCATTGTATTCAGCATCGCACTGTGTGCACTGTAGTTGGTATATGAGATTTTTCGTGCCGCAGCTGTGATTGCCTTGAACTGGGTATGTGTGATTGGATGGGAACCTCTGGGTGTGGTGATTATGCTGGGAATAGGGCTGGGTGGTAGTTTAGGGCGCACCTGTTTGTTGCGAAGGTTTAGAGGTTATCTGGAAACCTGTCTAGGGGGTTTGAAAGACAGGTTGTGTACAGTATAAGCGGTGAAGAAGAAAGTATTTTGTGGCCACAGTTGAGGATGGTCTTCATTTTGTTGAGAATTTCGTGGTACGACACTACCAGAGGGATGTCGGTGTTACTGTCTCGAGTCTGTGGTCTCTTGTTAGAGATAGTTCACTGAATCTGATTGTCTACAAGGGGTTTGGGGTATCCTCTGTCAATAAATGCTCTGGCTTATTTGGTCACACTGTGTAATCAGATCGTTTTAGATTGAATATGTGTGTTTGGCTCTGGTTGCTTGGCTGTATGGAAGTGATTTCTTGCAGTAAATGGAGTGGTAGCTGTCAAAATGAAGGTGCCGTACTGAAAATGGTTGGTAGGTTTGGTGCGTGCAGTAGTTTCAATTTTGCCATTTTGTAGTTAGCTCAACATCCAGAAAGACTGCCTGTGTGTTTGAATAGTCCCAGGTAAATTTCAGGGCACTATGGGAGTTAAGGTTGTTGAGAAAATCAATGAGACATTCCTCTGTGGAAGTTCAGACCATGAGCATGCACATTTGTTGACTACGTAACTACTTACATACTTCCACAAGTCATGGCCTAGGCTGTTCTGAATAAACTGAACACTGCTTACAAGTTTCTGTTGACCAGTATTCCTCTATCTTTGCTGTTTGAAATACGGAAACTTCAGTGTACCTTAAACTAGTTTAAATATTCCACAACTCTCAAAATTTTTCTTCTGTAGCACCAACAAATACATTTTTTTTATTATTTTAAATATGAGGCAGTGCTCACTTTAAAGTGAACCACTTATAGCCTCCCAGCATCATTCTTCAGTTTGTCCTCGACAAAGGCACTAACATTTAGTTCAGACCAAGTCAGTACTTAACGTCAGGGTGAATTATTTGTAATTGACACCTTTCAATTGAGGAAACACACATGAACTGTAGCTATGAAGTATTATACCTAGATCTTGTACTGCTGACTACTTGAGGTATATGAGGAGTCAATAAATCAGTCAAAATGCATTATTATGAACATTGTTTTAATAACAAGAGTTAGGTGCAGCTAGTGTAAAACACTGCCCTTTCATTCAGGAGTACTCTCGTTCTATTCTTTCTCCAACAAACATGCTTTCTTTTCTCCAGGGTTTTTCTGAATCACTCCAGGTGAATGTTAGGATGATTCATTTAAGGCCCTTGTTGATACCCTTTCCGTTCCCTCTGTTAACATCTGCCAGTGTTATGAATAGGATCACTGGTACCCATAACACACAGTTAATAAAAAGATGTTTGTCTTTCCAGAAGATTGCATACCACAGTATAAAATATAAAAAATTTATTAAATATAATATAGCTAACAACTATTCACTAGTTACTTACAAATATGCATGAAGTAAGAGTAAGCATAGTCTTTGTACTTTGGGTGTCGATGCTCGAGACGCAGAGTCAGGACAAAATAAGGCAGACGGTCTCTGGGAGACATCGAGGGAGAAGGCGGAGATAATGCCGCAAACAGCGACGGGTGGACGGAACGTCGGGACCTGGCGCTCACTTGGTCTTGACGCGGATGCGCAGCAGTTGGCAGGTCTGAAGCAGCCAGAAGCTTGCAGACGCCAGGAAGAGCCACTGCAGCACGTCTGCTGCGTCGCCCGAGCGCGCCTGCGGCCAACAGGAGAAAGCAAGGCAGCGCGCTAACTCCAGGACGCACGCGTACGGGTGATTGTCGAACAGCATGCCGATGGTTGTCAGCGACACCAGGATGTAGAGTACGGAGACTAACACCACCAACGGGTTCATTGCCTGCGACAAGGAAGACATATTCCTCTTGATGACATGCCTTCCTCGTGGAACATTGGTGAAGCAGTATTTTAACTAATCTACTCTAATTTTCTGTGTTATGATGGAGATTTGAGGCTCACACAGGACCTAAATATGTTTCGGGTGGCTAAGTTATTTTGCAGACAAAGGAAGGAATCATTGCAGTGAGGGATTAGTTAGTCGTTACTACATTTGGGGCCACAACTACATTCCTAGGTATATATCTGTTAGCTAAACTTACAGCTAAGAAGATAAATAGAAAGATGTAAAAGTGTTTATCAGTGGAACTGTGAAAATTTGTTTGGTTTTGAGAAGGTAGCTCTAACTTCACTTTGTTTGGGTTGGTGCTGGCTTAACCAAGTTCCTGTATAAAACAACACCTTGTTGGACGATGAGGTAGCAGTCATTTTTGTTTCCTATTATGACTACTTCCTAATACTGCAGTAGTGTCACTGCAGGCTGTGAAGGCAGTCATGTCCAGTGTTGCCGTAAATAAAGGCATCTTTGTTTTGTCGTTTTGTTAGGGTTGTGCAAATATAGTATAACACTGATTTTACAAGGCCTTGCTGTCCCCGATAATGACCTCGAAAAATCATGTACTTGCAAAATCTGGGTTCTGTTGTCTGACTTTCTAAATGAAATGAAAGAAAGAAATTCTTTCTGGGTTTCATAAAAACAAAAACTTATCTTATGCAGTCTTCACCTTGGTGACAGCCTTATGGAAAATATTCAATTCACTGTATTGTATAATGTGAACAAATTAATAATTGTTAGCAGTTGGCAACTAGACAATCTGAAATACAGTTGTTAGGTAAGGCTGCATGTCCTTTTAATGGATTTAATTTTTAACTGGTTGTAGTAAATGCTTTCTTTTTCTCTTTAGCTCCTACTAGCCATGGCCACATCGTTCTCCACACTCCCACAGTCTGTTGGACTCTAGTTTGTGTGCTTCTTAACCATAACGTTAACTTGCATCGCTTGATGCTCTTGCCAATCATAGGCAGACTTCACAATACATGCTCCGGGTTAGACAAGGAGGATACCTAGAAGGGAGTGTTGCCAAAATAATCTTGCCCTCGACACCTACAACCCTGGTCCTGGAGACATTGGTCAGGTTGTGAAGAACGATAGACAGACTTGGTGCTCACCATGTGCCTGAGGGCCAGCTCCTGGAAACCTATGACGACGACTGTGAAGTGTAGCAGAAGGTAGAGGTTACACCACAGAGGCAGCTCCACGTTGTACTTCTCTCTGCTCCGAATCTGAGAACATAATGTGCAACCACATTACGTACCAGCTGGTGTTGATGGCCTGCTAGATCATCAGGGCCTTTGACAAACAAGAATGTGGAGGGTAAAAGATTGTTTTGTTTATTTATAACTTTCATTATATAGCCTGTTATATTTTATTTCAGTATAAATTATTTCATTTCAGTAAGTCTGTTGGCAACATGCAAATTTTGACTTTGACTTGTCGTTCTGAGAATAATATGGAAGTAAATAATTTTTTGTGAGAGGAGTTTTTACATTTGATTTAATTGGGGTTTATATGTCTTCTGGCAGTGACATTATTAAAAACAGTTGCATACAAATGGATACAAAGACAGGAATTGTTAAGTGAAATATGCTGTGGACTTTGTTACGAAATACTCCAAGTTTTCACCTAGTATTATTTTGGGAATCAAAATCATGATGGCTGGAACTTAATTGAACCCAGGTCCTCCTGCATAGAAGTCCAACATTTAAATATTGCGTCACCTTGCTCTGTGCATCAGAGGATAAAGTTACTACTAATGTCTACAAAACTGCACTATTTTAATATGTACTACAGCAGGACTGTAACGTTACGAGGCCTCACTGTGCCCGAAAATGACCTCGTAAAATATCTGCATCATAAATTCCAGTACAGTTCTTGTAAAATCTGGGTCAAGTCTCTTAGTGCCCGAACATGACCTCGTAAAATAATTGCATTGTAAATTCCAGTACTTGTAAATTCGCGGTTCAGTCTCATAATGCCTGAAAATTACCTCGTAAAATCGCTGCATCGTAAATTCCAGAAATTACCTTGTAAAATTGCTGTTTCATAAAATCCAGTATTCTTAATTAGAGTTCTACATTATACATAGTGTTACACGATACATTATTGCAATATAATGGGACTTGGTGTAAGTAACAGCTAGGCTGGCGGAGGGATAGAGGGTACTCACATCTAGCTTGTCCTCGTCAGCTCCTAGGCGAGGCCTGCCTGGTAACCAACTGGGACCCTTCCACACTGCAGCTAGTTTGTCTTGCCAGCCAGACATGCTGCGCCACTTGTTGACTACGTTCATGTTGTAGAACACCTGCCACACACACACACACTGTATCTCCTGTGCCAACCCACACTGCATGTTCGTTCATTGCAGCACGCTTCACACAACATAAGGTGGCATTAGTGCTAAACATTTTGCACAACATTTATTGCAAACTCTTGCTTCGGAAATTCTTGATAACTCTGATAGTTACCAAATAGCAATAGTGTTAAATAATATTAGGTGTGATATATATTAGAGACACACACACAAATTTTTGCATTTTAGGCTTGTTTTGCAGTATGTATATTGCTCTAGTACATTCTGGCACATATTTTTGTGAAAAACTTACCACTGATCTGATTTTGTTTCTTAAATATTATAATACACAGCTTCACTGCTATAACCCATCAAAGTAGGAAATGAATTACGACTATATCTTGCCTAAACTAATAATGAGGCAGTGCCCAGGTATGGAACCGACTACCAGCGTTACGAGATGCAATCATTGCAAAAAATTGGACTTTAGTAGCATACGATTTTTCTATCAAACATGCAAGGCTTTGTTGCAAAAATTACTATTGTAAATGTAATAAAATTGTTATGTAAGCATAGGGTACGTGTGTAATGCTTGTGTTTCTGTAGAAATATTCACGGCAAGTTGAAGCAATACTTATCTGTGCTTAATTTTTTTTGGGTGATTTAAGGAGGGGCTCCCTGCAAAACTTTACTTGTTTTAATAATTTTTATATTTGTACGAGACTTTGCTTGTTTCATAGACATATATTGTGACTTTTTTTTTTTACAGTAATGACAATTTTCTAGCTTTCGTAGTTTATGTATAATGGCATGTCAAAACCAAAATTTGCATAAAACAGTTTTATACAAGAAACGAAAACCAACTGACATACAGAAATGAAAAAATTCCAATTGAAGAACAGTATCGCGGGCTACATCTGAATATAAATAAATAAAACCACATTGACTATTTTTTGTATTTTACAAAAATTGCTGAATTTGGACTATGAAAATTTCAACTTTGTGTATATTTTTTTAAATACAAAAAATTGTAATGCAATGTTTTTATACATGCCCAGTTGTAGTACACGGCACTGTTCTTTAGTGGGAATTAGTTCGTTTCTGTGACTCAATTGGTTTTCATTTATTGTATAAAACCATTATATGCAAATTTTGGCTTTTACTTGCCTTCATACGAAAACTATGAAACCTAGAAAGTTTTCATTAATGTGAAAAATAGTCACATTATATGACTACTAAACAAACAATATCTCGTGCAAATATAAAAATTACTAAAATAATAAAGTTTTTGCATTACCTACCCCCCCCCCCATCCCCGCCCTAAGTAATGTGACCACCCACCACTCCCTTCAAACCTTACGTGCCAGTTTAGATGTCATGCTACAGTTTGAAAGTTAGCCATAAATAATTGATATTCAGAATGAGATTTTGTTAATGTATTAGTGTTCATAAAAATTCCTGTTGTGTTGCAAAGATGTTGACTTTGTTATTTAAGAAACAGTGTAATATAAGATTAAAGCAATTCTGTAAATCATTATTTGATGGACATTTAATTTGATGCTGTGCCAATGTTACAGTAAGTTCTTGCTAAAAGTGTATCTGACACTAACCGAAGCACACTCACTGACAAACAAAAGTTTATGGTTTAGCCGTTTTCGGTTAGTACAGGTGTGTGTGTTTTTTTTTTCCAGCATATTTGTTTGCAGTCAATTGGCACACACATTACGAGAAGAAAATGCTCCATAGAGTGAAATACAGATGATGTACTATAAGACAGTCGGTGTTTCAATTTTCAGACGATGTTAAATGAATTGGTGACACAGTAAATTAATGTATTTTTAAAAAGTGATTAAATAGTAAAATGATGTTAAACAAGGAACTATCATACCGTCATTACTGTTGATAACAATGAACACTTGGATCACATTGTAAGTTGAAATAATGAAGTTACCGTACTGTTTTGATTTTCAGAAGTACATTTAAAATGTTCTTCCTAACTGCTAACAAGCTACGTGTAGGCACTGGAAGGTTCTTGGTTCTGTGAAGACATGAGGGTGGCAGTGTTAGTGGAGTCAGTGCTAGGCTCGCTGTGAGATGCTTACCTGCAGGTGTAGCGGGTTGAACGAGGGCTGATTGTACACCAGCCCGTATATCACATCGTCCTTCTCCTCGGCAAACGTACCGAACATACGGTCCCATATGATGAGGAAGCCACCGTAGTTCTTGTCGAGGTACATTAGGTTACATCCTGCAAACATTCACACCTCCTAGCAGCAGATTCATTCTAGGCTCACACAAGTTACAAAGTCCACACCATATTGTAACAACTTACCAGTGTACGTAACTTGTAAGACAATTCTTTGGCATGCTAAGACACTTGTAACTGTGTGCTAAAAAGCCTGTTCTGAATACCAGATTTATCCTATCCATCTTAATGCACTATTAATGTGAAAACTTAATGACTGTGAGAAGCCCTAGGAACAAATTTTTGTAAGTTTATGTGTAGTAATAAATATTGTATGTATATAATTTTGGGAATATTTCATACGTATTGTAGTGCTACATCTCTACGTTGTTGCAATGCACTTCATTAACACAAGATATTTTATTTATCGTTCCATAATATTTCTTTTCCTTTCATACTGGTTCAGGTTATTAAGATTAATGAGTTTCAGATTATCTTAGATTATTGTTGTACTGATGAGCTGAGTAATTTCCAAACAATCCCTTTTCCAAGAAAGTCGGCTACAACGTAACAATGACTCTTCAGGACAACTGTCCTATCATTCTTTAAAAAATGAGTGCTGCAAACATTATTGTGGACAAGTGCATCTTTGGAACAGTTTGAATATGTGCTCTTTGTTGCAAGTGTTATTTTCATCAGCTGTGGGTTCGTTGGCTTTGCCAGACTTTATTAAACTCATAGTGGACATTGAGGCCGGTCCAATGATACACTAAACTTAATTAATTTCTTTAATTTTGTGTCTAAACATTTTGTGGAAATGGCTTACTTATTCATCAGAAACAATATCCACAGCAAGACAATAATGTTAGTAGTAGTTGAGAGCTGAGGTTAGCTCGATGTCGAGCAAAGCTCGGGGCAACGAGCATGGACTCACCATGGTGCACCCGGTGGTGTTGAGGTGTGTTGAAGACCCACTCGAGTGGCCCCAGAGTCTTGACAGCCTTGGTATGCAGCCAGAACTGATACAGTAGGTTGAACTGCTGGTGCGTAAGGAAGTGTGCTGGTGGTACAAACAGTGCCAGCGGCAAGTAAAACACCTATAACATGTACGACGCTATCTGTAGTACAGTGGAGCCAACACAACAGCCAAGTGATACATGGTCCTTGGTGATCTTTGAACTGGAGCAATGGGAGGGAAATTATGTTGATTACAACAAGGTTGGACACAATAAATGATGTATGCATGTGTAGATGGTTATGATAATATTTATATCTGAAAGATCTTGGTACAGTCACTCTTCAACGTCACCACCACTACTGTACTTCATGGTTGATGTACATTCTTACTGGAATTACGAGACTGAATTTTTATAAAAACGTGTTTCAAACTGTTATTTGACTTCAGTTCTGCATGTGGTGTTGTTCCTTTTATTTTGCAAGTCTTGTCTTTACACCCTTGCTTGCTGTTTCTACATTACACTACATTCCTCTCAACGCAGCTATCTAAGACTACACACTACAAACAGTTGCAGTAATCTGAATTAACTCGTGGTCATGTCTCTTATCACTTCTTTTAGAAAATCCAGGTTTTTCCATGGCTATATTGCAGATTGCAGAAGCACGTTTTCATGTGTTCATATCTTTATTAAGTGTTTCTATGTTTGTAAGTTACATGTTCATTAGTCAAATTTCTGATTACATTTTGTATAGGAGCCAAGCCTTATAGAAGGAGTCTCTTTCATGAAGGTGAAGCGAAGCAGATATGGTCAGAACGGCGTGAAGATATTTACCTTTGAATTGGTAGGATACTTACATTCTGCTCAGGAATGTTTTCAAGAGGCATGTGGGCTGATTTAAAGTTACTAAATGTGTGCAAAAAATTGTATGTTGAATTTTTTTGCACTTTTAAGCCAGGACCAGCAAGGACGAAGTAATGGCTGACACATTCTGGATCTGACTCTCCTATCAGTATGACACAGTTATACACAGTTAAAAGTATATTGGTTTATTTTGTTACAGTTATTCTACAACTTAGTGAATGCAACAGCTATGTATTAACAAGTGTTCGACCAGACACTGATCATTATTGTACATATACAATATTTGGATCAAGTTGTAAGCATTTTAACAACTTTTCCAACAAATGCATGCACACGTGGTTGCCAGATGTAAAAGGTAATTGTCAAAAATAAATTTTCTGAGCACAAAATCTGTGGTCAAAGGTATTATTAAAGTAGAGAAACACAAGTGATGCACGTTATATTAGAGTATAGGCTCACCTACAAACACCTTGCTAACAACCACGATCTCTATTTAGAAACTGGTACTGCCAACTCAGCACAATGAAACTGAAATACCTCTGTAGCAGCAAAATGTTTCAATAAAGTTTACTTTTAATGAACATTTATGTTGTTGCATGTATCTGTTATAATCTGGACAGTAAACATCTGATTGTACTGTCAGACTTTACAAACAGTATATTTTGTACTCGTACAATAAACACAGCTATTATTTTCTCACGGGAACATTACAGTGATTGTTATCAAAAAGGTAGTGAAGGAAGAGACAAAGGAGCGGATACTCACAAACCCACACCACTCCTGCAGCACAGATTGGCGCAAACCCACTGCCAGGTTGAACTCCTCCGAGCTGTGATGTACCTGGTGCTGCGCCCACAAGATGTGTACCTCTGTAACAGAGTCCATCACTGAGTGCGCCGCTCTGTCATCAGTAGGGCTGTGCGACATGTCTAAGCCAACTTCGACGGGCAAAGATAATGGTGAATAGTGCCAAGACAATGGTCAATATTAGTTACGAGTGCCATTCAACATGTCACGACGCGATGTCGACGCGGAGAGGACAGAGAGCGTGTTCATGTTGTGGTCAACATTACCTAGCAAAGTATTGGTATCTCCGAGATAGACTTGTTGAGCTTGTTTCAACATGTAGCAAATGTCTTTGATTGAAATCAAACTCTATATGTTGCACAGTCCTACTTGTGGCACACTTTGGAGAGGAATAAAAAATTTTCCTCCGTTGTTTTTCCATGCTTGCTTGTCAAAATTCTTTTTCGTGTATCTGGAAGACACATGTTTACAATAAAAATGATCCAGAGAAGCCATTCAGTGTTTCCTAATTCATTCTCAAAAATGTTATGTAATACAAATATAAAAAGAGGTGCACATAAAAACATTATTGTATTATACAGTCATAGTAACTAAAAATTTTCTCTGTGCAAGTATGCAGATATACCGAGGCAGATCAAGTCACAGTTATGTGTATTCACTTCAGATAATCTCGTAACTACAGGTTGGGAATATTTGAACTACGGTAGTTGTTTTACCCAAACATTGCAAAAGTTTAAAGCCAACATGGAAGTTTGTAAAAATTAACAACTTAATTTCTTATTTTCTACAATGACTGCACATAAATAAATAAATAAATAAATATATATATATATATATATGTATAGTCATGCTCAAAAATTTAAGGGATTTCCTATTTACGTTACAATTAAAGTTACTGTAAAATTCACACTATCTCCAACTTACATTATATATTGATAGTGTTAGTTGATGTACTGTAGGCTCAGTATGCTTATCAAACATTATTACGCTGAAATGTGTCCTAACAATATTGTTTAGCTTTAAAATTTTGTTGTATGTAATTGTATACATATTATGATTTGTGTTATTTGATAAAAAGCCAAAGTAATTTTTTTGCTTTAAAAAAATTAGGCTACATAGTGAAGACAATTTGCAACAAATCTATTTAACAGTTTTACTATATCTGTTCCCTGTTAGGATTCACGCAAGAAGTGACATACGACAAAACAGGCCAAATAGAAATCCCATCTACCTATCTTGCAGGTAATGAGTGTAAATGTGGAATAAATGTTGAAAATAAATCACTTTTCAACAGATTAAATTCAGAGATAACGTTCATAAACAAACTTGTTTCACACAAAATGTCTTAAAAAATATTGTGGAAGAAGTTTCTGAAAACAGTTGCTCATATTTTTGTGAATCATACATCTTAAATTAAATTCTATATAAACCAGTATTAATAACAGAAAATCTCACAGTGTTCTTCCAGAAACTTTACTTAAAATATTATCTGTTTAAAAGTGTTATCTTTAAAATTTGTTTACTGATTTTAATGTAGTTTTTAATGCACGGAAGCAGAGCAGGATCCTAACAGCGCCCATGTAGCAGCAGGACTTAAAGCTTCATTTATTTTCTAAATTGAATCAGTCATTTGAGAAACACATGTCATTTTCAAGAAAGAGTTGTTAAGTGATGTTATACTGAAAATGTATATTTTTATATATCTTCTAATCTAAATATGATAATGTTATTTTTAAAAATTTGGTGTAGGTGTCATGTCTATGTTTGAAATTTGAGTTTTGCGTATTGCAGAGTAAATATCAATAAAATCGTGTTATGAAAAATGTGACGTGGTGTTTTTCAAATGACTGATTCAATTGTTATGCATAAAACTATCAAAATCAGGCATATCTGCAAAAACCCTAAAATTAGTTAAATGTGATAATTTCTATATTAGGTTGCTGTGTTTTCAAATGTGTTCACAGATGTAATTAAAAAATTACATGTCCTGATTGAAAATGTGTGTTTTCATTCAAAACCATAAGCATCCATCCCAGTGTAATGTTATGTTCATAACAAGAGCTGCTATCTATTGGAAAGTGTAAAGTTGCTACGTGCCACCTCTGACAAGTTTACTCCCCTTGAAGCCAGACATATCCATCCCTCTCATTCATGTATAGGCCTAAATAAGCACGCCTCGTGTCTCCTCATACATGATGCCAGAGATGTGCTTCGCTCAGACACGCCTAGCCAGGGTGTGTCTATGTGATACTCTAAATACTGTCGTACTGCACGTTCATGTACTTTACGTCACCTTTCTACAGGCGACTGTCAACCTTCTGTATTTCATTTTATTTATTATCCCAGCATGTACATTCTTATAAAAGAACAAAAAAAAAATGGAATGAGGTGTACATGTCTGGTTGTGGAAGTATACTTCACATATGTGTCTCTGACTACAAAACACTACATATTTCACATCATCATGCATGTACTATTCGAGCCCTCCAAGGTGGCTAAAAATGTGCTTTATCACAGCTAAATATCAATATCTACTGCTTACGGTGATACTCTCCGCCTGTGAAATGATAGGACCATCGTTTAAGTCACACAGTTTCAACTGGTCAGTGGGAAGACTGCTTGCACAAAATAAGTGCCTTGTTTGTAGGGAGTGATATATGCACGTGTCAGTATAGCCCTTGTAACTCCCTAGTGTGTAGGTAGGCGGCATTCGTAGTAAAATATTACTTACTAAACAAACAAATCAGTAGTAGGGATGATTCTAAATATGTCATGTACGTTGTATAGTAGTACTCATTATGCTGCATTTATCGCCAGCTTATGAAGTCGAAATTTACAATTTGGGTTAAGACATGCAGTATTTCCTCCCCTCCTCCCCCCTCCAAAAAATTACTCGGACTAAAATGTCAGAGTTTGGCGCTGCTGTGGCCTGCCCTCACCACAGCCGTGCAATACACAGTGTCATGACAATAACCCGTACAGCAGTAACGTCTGCGAGGTATACAACCCGCATGACTCTCCCGTACTAGAGATTGTATATATCACGTGGCAATGCACGCTCTATAGACATACTGTGACGTGCGCAGTATTGTTAATGTTGCCCTTGTTCGCTTATGTAAGGACTGGTATTTCTGGTCCGGCCATTTTGATACCGGTTTTATACTAGCTGTTCCGTAACTCAACAGAAATATTTCGGGAGGTGAGCACTTGAGGAAAATGACGACAAGCGCAGCTTATAGCAAAGCTCAACTGACACATCTTAAGAAATAGTAGTTTTAAAAACGTATTTCAAAACGACATTGACTAAAACCATATTATTTTTTTAATACTGTGTAGTGGTAATGAGATTCAAGCCACACAGAAAACATTGTTCAAACAATCCACCAACATACTATAAAAACTGCATATTTTGTAGTGGTAATGAGATACAAACCACACAGAAAACATTGTTCAAACAATCCACCAACTTACTATAAAAACTGCATATATTTTCCCGCCGTTATGTGGCAAGGTAATTTTTGTATGCAGGCGGACGGCTTACGTGCTTTTTTTCGTACGGTTTAAACGTCGATAACACTCAATGTTTAAAATTGTGATTGTATGTAACGTCGTTTTTTAAAATACGATTTTAACACTATAAGTTTGAGGACGAATATCTCAATGACGAGCAGAGCTAGGTTATAAGTTGTGACACACAATGTTCCACAAGGATCCACAGCATGGTAGTATTTCGAGCGGGTAGGGGCTTAGCCCGAATATTTCTCGGAGGGTGGGGTGAGTGATACTTAGGTTTGCAATGCACTTTATTCACATCCTTGCACACATATACGGGCACAGAATAATCATTCGCTTAGTTTGCTTGATACCATTGCAGTTATATTTCAGAAGCTCAGTGTTGTAGTGGGAAGTATGAAAGTTTCCTCAGAACTCCCCCCCCCCCCCTGTAGCGGGTTACAGAACAAACTACCTCACATATCTGCACTCTGCAGGTGGCCACGGCCCTGATCCTCCGAGATGCTGTCCCGTCCTCTGACCACCTCGCTCTCGATGCTCTCTGTGAAGTGTTAAGACGTACTACTTTCTTTAATTCAGTCACACACGTTGTAACAAGCTTCCATACTGCATAGCCTAGTTATGGGTTCAGGCAGTTTATGTTACAGTTTCATCCAACAACTTGTTCAATTTAAGGTAAGGGTATCTTTCGCTGTCTGCTGGCTTAGCTCCTAATTTAAAAACTTGAGTTTCTATGTCCGTTGAAGAACGCAGTCGTCAATACAGTTTGTGGGCGTTAACCCACACACAGTGAAACCACACAACTTATATGTCCATGTGTGCCAGAATATCTTCGTCCGTAAAGAGCATAGCTGTATTGCTGTGCTAACTTGGTTGTTGAATGGCTCAAATTAACACATTCCTAGTTGGTGGTTCTACATTGCAATTAATTAATAATCTAAATCTATTGTCATACAAATGTGGTTATATATATATATATATATATATATATATATATATATATATATATATATATATATATATATATACACACACACATAGAGAGAGAGAGAGAATGAGAGAGAGCGCGCGAGCAAATATTTATGCTAATGCCGTAGCTATTGTGTTCTACATAAGCTAATTACGGCTGCAGTAATTTTACAACTATACATAATATTTTCCGACGCATACATCAATATACGAGATGACGGACGTAAGTGAGAGAAATTATTTGTTCAGCGCTTAAAAGCGAGGTCTTCAGCGTTGCAGAGGGACGCCATGAGGTACTAAGCAGCACCGGAATGAAAGTGGGCGGAGGGGAAATTCCCGAGAAAATGCGCCGACCAACGGCGTCGTCCGACACGATGGGCACATGTGAAAATACGAAGATCTACCCCGCCGGGAATGGAACCCAGATCCTTGATGAGAGGCGAATGGCCTGGCCACTCGGCCACCGCGGCTCCTGAGATGATGGAAGTCGTAGTGGCATAAGTCACGAATATTGACGTGACGTTGTGAATAACTGAATGCGCGTGGTTGAACGGCGGTAGGCCGAATATCTGAAAATATACTGGAACACAGGTTTGGTGTGACAATGTTGGGGAGAATGTGATATAGACAGTTACCATGACAGGCACGATGCACCCAGTAGTAACAGAAGTCCACGCCAAGAGCTGCCAGGTACCAGGTCCATGGAGAGTCCCACGCCATGTCCACTAGACGCCAGTGTTTGTGTATGTAGACATAGGCCGCGCCCTCCGCCCCTCGGAACACCAGCCTGTACACACGACACTGCACTGCACTGCACTGCACTACACTACACTACATCAACACACTTCGTGCTGAGACGAGACACAACACAGCACTGCTACCATCTATCATTCCTTCCTCGAGTCTTCCTCATGACTACTTGTTCTCACGCTCGGATACGTCACCCACCACTTACTCAACACCGAAATCTACGTGCAAAGTCTCTTTATTAAAATACATTTCGAAACAAATACTATACATAATTACAGAATAGCTGCAAAAGTGCCAAAACAGTAGAGAGTAATTACTTATCCTTTGATAAACAATCCCTCCACATATGTCCCTGTGTGACGCCGCATCCCACTGCCCAGTCACTGCTACGTCCATTGATGCTCACTGAGAATAATTCACGGCTGACTCCTCGTTGCGAGGCTACAACGACAACTTATGTCACTGTATCTCGGGAGGACGAGCACCACCAGTAAAAACACACGCCGGCGCGACATTCAAAACATCTAGTCTCTAGAAACTTTGATAAACATTCCAAGCATCCTAGTTATACATAAGACTATTAATTGTAAATAAAGAATACACTGAGAAGGTTTTTACAACGCAACCATTCAGAACTGACATTAAAATTCTATTGACAATTTTCTAGGAAGAATACTAGCGGATTTGTATGTGCAATATAATTACTCTTGTAAGAATGTACGATATTAAATAGATTAGGAATCTTTGTTCGCTAGTTGAATTCGTATTCCCGCGCAAGTTTCTATTATTGAAGTGCCCATCACCGCCAATCGTTGCTATAGTTTCGTATTTGTTCGTGTGAACCCGGCGTAGATTACGACGGCTGGTAGAAGGTTGTTTGAAAACTGTTCAGCTGAGTGAAAGATGTCTGCTTAGGAATGACAGTCAAGTAACATCTGTGTCTGTGTGTCTGAAGATGCGTGTTTTGTGGTTGTACGAATATCACGGTGCAGGGGACTTTTAACAAATGTATAGGCGTGTGTAATACATCTTTAATTTTAATTGTTCAATATGAATCGATAAGTTTGCCACTGAACGTCTGACAGAGGAGAGAAGACTAGTGTGCGGCACGATGCTCCTACTAGGTCGTCCTTATCGCTTCCACACTCCTAGGACTGTGCAGTGTAAGATACGTTCACTCAGGCCGCTGCCTTAACGTGGCAAAAATGCGTAATTCAATATTTGTACGACATAGCTTAGCTTTATAGATCTTACTTGCGACTATATTTCTCAACGCGTGAACATTTCTCAGCTCTCATTGTATTCCCATAGCGGCAAGTCAAAACTAAAATTTGCAAGTTACGGGAACGTGCTAATATAAAAAAACCAACTGAATTACTCGAAAGACATAATTCACGCTGAAATTAGACAGTATGGACCATATGCTAAAATATTGAAAACCATACAACCAAGTCTCTTTGTATTTTAAATGGCCATTTATAAAGAAATTATAGTTATTTTTAGAATATTTTTAAATACAAGGGAATTGAAAAGGTGTGATTATAAATATTTAAGCACATGACCCGTACTATCTAATCCCAGTGTAAATTATTTCACTCGCGTAAGTCAGTTGGTTTTTGTTATTAGCGTGTTCCCGGGTAGACTGCAAATTGTAACTTTGACTTGCCGTTGTGGGAAGACTGTGAGAGCTACAATAGTTTCACAAGAGGAAAACGTAGTCAAAAGTAACGTCTGTAAAACTATCACTACGTCATACAAATATAACATTATGCGTTTTTGCCACGTGAAAGACCTTTAAAACATACATGTGTAACTGCGATGTCTTGTACGTCGTATTTCTCTATTAGTAACTCCATATTATAGACTGTATATTTTAAGTAAATTAACAAAAGTTAGAGGATGTCATATACGATGCAACAAAGCTACATGTCACAATTGTAATCTAAATGGTCCAGCTAGCCTACAGAATCAGTTGCTAAGAAAAGAGTAAGTAGTTAACATATAGTGTGTACAAAATATACACGTTGAAATGTATTTAAAAATGCTTATTACAACTTTAAAAATTATTTTGTATAGGTAATTCAAGACTCAAGAATTTTAATGTCTTTGAATGTTTCTTGCAATGGGACGACATAATATTGCAATAGCGTATGTCCACAACAGTAGAGTACGACAAGAATTATGTGTTATTTTACACGCATATATTCAGATAATAAAATGCTAACGATTTATAAAAACTAACGTGTCGATGGGAAAACTATAGTTGCTTACGAAAAGTCGCGATGTTAGGGCAGGTAAGGTTACATTACTTCTAAATACGTCTGAAAATTAAGAGACTTAAATCCTTAATTAGTTTTCATTCATTGTTTTCTATACATCAGAGGATATTTTAAAGTAAAATTATATGCTGCTTATCAAATTATATATATATATATGTAATTTTATTATTTTCCTACTGAGAAGTTTAAACGCACAATTCAGAAACAAGGCATTATTCTTTTATTCTTAATTTATAAATTA
This sequence comes from Medauroidea extradentata, assembly GCA_003012365.1. Lineage (NCBI taxonomy): Eukaryota > Metazoa > Arthropoda > Insecta > Phasmatodea > Phasmatidae > Medauroidea > Medauroidea extradentata. The sequence goes on along the minus strand of PNEQ01064660.1, from coordinate 44,647 downwards.
TTTTTCGCCAGTTATTCACATGTTTAATTCTCTGGTACCTATTAAAAATTAACAAATTAAATTACAGTATTATATTTATCTACAAAGACAAGAAGATGTATTAGATCCCTCGCTAATATTGTCAAATACTCCAGTCAGTATATAACTTCAAATATTCGCCAAAAATTTATTGCAAATGTTTGCTAGAAGTAGTGGCACAAGTTGAGGCGACAACATTGAAAGGAACACTTGGAAACCCCCACATTTTTACAAACTTAAAAAATACGATAATTTAAAACCATCTACTTAGCCTGCATTTCACAAAGATTGTTGGTTAAACCAATATATATCCTTGTTGTTTTAATTTATTTTATTTCTAGAACATGCTGTTCGTAGTTAATTTTATATCGTTTGTTTTTGTCTGTACAACTTTACTATTTTTATTTATTTTTCATTAATATTCCAGAAAACCACTATTCAGTGGTTGAAACTTTGGATTCGCGAACAAATACGACACACAAAAAATTCGTTTATGACAGTAATTACATTTAACTATAAAATGGCCGCGGTTATGATATGACGTCATATGGCATTCTATTATAAAATTTCATAAATTTGTTGACTATTTCAAGTTAAATTTGACGGTGTAAAAACAGTAAATAACATAGGGTTGAGGTGTAGCTGCAGCCTGTACACCAGCAACCGCACAATGCTTCTCTGTGAGCCGGGTTGCCTAGTTGTAAAATACAGGCGAAACAGAGAAAAAAGACACAATACACGTGCATACAAAATAGTAGATAATATTCGCCTATTCTAGCGCAGGGACACTTTCATAATGGAACAAAAAATATATTTTTTAATCCTGTACACCTACACATGGTGACTTTAAAATTTTGAATTAAAAAATTTTAAATTTCATTTTTTAATTTAACAATTTCCAATTTTCCATTCGATAATATAAAATTTCGATTTAAAGTTTTTGTATGGAAAGAATTTAAAACTTACAATTATTAAATAATAGAATACAGGAATAATGGAACGAACGAATTTAAGACCAATTATTCAACATGTTATAAAATAAAAATAATATTTTTATTATTTTTTTAAATAAATAATTATTATTTCAAAACGGTTTTTTTAATATCATAAGCAATTTTTTTCTTAATAAATTAAGACAAAAAAACTCGAGAGAGAAAAAATGGAATCACCGTCAAAATATATTACTAGAAGGTGCCACATCTGAAAGATTACAAAATGTTATTCTGCATTTCAAAAAAAAAAAAAAAAAAATGGTATAACCGTTTTATGTTTTTCCTGTAATAAGATTCAGAATGATAAATTATTACAAAAATATCTTGTGAGTTATGTGGTAAAATTATTACAACAGAAGGAATGAAAAATAACTAAAAATAAAAACATAATCCTGATGATTTATAAAAAATATATATTACTACTAGTAAATGTTATGTTTGTAAAGTTGTTACGGTCCATTCTGAGTTTTCCAAAAATTAAAATATGAAGTATGGTATGAGTTATATTTGTTCTTGTAGAAAAATTCGTAATGATAAGATGTTGAAAATAAATACCATGTTGTTTATGTGGTAAATATAGTACAAAGACAGCTATGAAAAAAAAAATATTTAGAATTATCATTACAGGAATATTGAAAAGAAAACAAAGCCGTTGCTGATAACTAATTATGAATTTTAATTTAAAATTTTATAAATAATGATAAAAACATAAGCTACTATTTTTGGAATTGAGTATTTTAAAAAATCTAATTAATTTTTTTCGTAATAATTGGAGGCAAATTTAAATGAAGCAACTTTGCAAAGGAAATCCGGAGTAAGAAATCGAAATGATATTGACATTTTGAATGGTATTATTACCAAAGTTGATGATAGTATATTGGACGAAAATATTAATAATTATTTCATACCTAATGTGAAATAACTAAAAAATCTTAATAAATCTAGAGGGATTAAAGGTTATTCGAAACTAAGAAAACAACAACTTACAGAAAATAATAATGAAGAAAAAACTATAAATTAAAAAAATTATACAAAAATAAGCCAATAAATAAGCAAAAAAAAAAAAACGAGAAAAATATCGAATCATGCAGAATTCATAGAAAAAATAATACGATCAAAAATATAAGAAAAATCATGAACGAGTGAAAAAACAATTAGAAGCACCAGCACCAGCAGCAAATAAAACAAAAACACCTGAAATAAAACAAATTATATATATATATATAAATATATTTATTTATTTATTTATATATATATATAAAACTTTCACTTAATATCTCACAATACGTCATGCTTTGCAAACAGCTTTAAGTATTCTGCCATTTGTCTATAAAACAAATTTCCAGCAATTCTTAAAACAATATAATACCTGCCTACATTTAAGAAAAAAATTAAAAGTGTGTTTTTAAGTTACAATTTCCATATCATCAAAGAATGTATGGTCACTAATATATGCTGGGAAGCAGTTGTGTAAGTCTGTATACAATGATAAGCATATTAATATGGTTTAATATAGTTGTTGTTAGGTAGTGTCTCATATTTTGTCCCGAATTGTATGGATGTAATGATTCGCTGTTATTAGTGTAAATACTACTGTATGCAATTTATATTTATGTGGGTGAACATACAGTTTAATGTGGGCTCTCAGAGTAAAGATATGTTGTGATTACTGTATTGTACTATATTGTAAATATGTGTATATGTATGTATCTTATATTGACAAGTCCTATACTATGGGACAATTTCTGTACACAATGTAGTCCACGGGACAATAAAGAATTGAATTGAATTGAAAAGGTGCAGTGTAGTATGGATCCAAGAAGGTCTTGGTAACACAAGCACAAGCCTGCGTTCAGAGGATGTCCTCGACTGAGTGGCTGAACCGGACCTATGAACCGGTCCGTTATGAAACCACGAGTCCTGACCGGGCGCCCTTCAGCGGGACATTGACCCCTCCCTCCCCAAGCCTCAACGCTATCATGGCAGTACCCTGCACCCTTACAAGGTGAGATGTAGACGACTAGACCGGGCAGAAACATACCCGGAGTATATATATACTACACTGTGTTGCAGTCAACACGCCAGGATTACAACAAGGTAACTGCAGATTATGATCAGTAGAGGTTATGATACCCAACAAAATAATAATACCAATTACTATATTTCTTCGGAATTGGAATTGTACTTGAACAATAGTATTATTTGATTTTTTGAAACTTTTCTCTCTAAATGGCGTTAAGTGAATAATCGAATTTTGAAATGTCTGCTCTCCAAATGGAAATAGGTGGATATTCGCTGATTAATGTTGCCGTCCGTTTTAAACGAATGTGTTCATATTTTACTAATCTGATTCCGACGGATCTCGCTCGTGTTTTGAGGTAATGCTAGTACTACTACGGGTTAGGAAACTTGTTATATGGCAAGAGACAGTGTCTAGGGCTTATATCGCTGCTTATCGGTACGAAGTACAGTTCATGCAGTCGTAATGTTCGGCTTTGCACCCGAAATTCTCTACATATGCGCCAGCAGGAATGTAACTCCTGACTGACAACTGCCCAGCCAGAGGCGGAAATTCCACTGACTGACTTGTCTCTATCTAAACAACAAATATGTCGTCCCACCAAGGCACTGTACCGGGGGGGGGGGAATAAGAGGCACTCAGTGAACAGGATAAGTTCCAGAGACACTGACTGTACGTTGTCTATGACGTTGTATTGAAGTCACATGCCTTATGAATTGACACCTAGATATTCCTAGGCTTCATCTATTACCAGCTGTATTCCACAGTTCTGTGTACGCTATGTCCTCAGATACTAGTTCCTTGTTTGTTGCTACAGTGAGTGACCTGGTGTTTATGTAGAACCTCTGCCCAGTAAGGTCACAGCATGGTCTATGTTGTATAATTGTGCCTCACACATTAACAAGTTGTAGTCATACAGCATCCATGTTGTCAACACCCTTTATTATGCATCAATGACGTCGAGTCCGATCAATGAGTTGTACAAGTCTGGCGCAATATAAGGCATCTTGTTGTACTGAATAGTGAAGAAAAACTCCCAGGTCCAGAAAAACTATATTAGTAAAGGTATGGAATTAGGGGATCCACGATTGATACAATGCTGTCAAATTTGCGACAGTTTGTCATCGAACAAAAAATATTTGTCTTATATAAAAATCACAAATTTGCTGCATAAATGAGTGCACGTCAAGAAGAGAAGGAGAGAGAGAAAGAGAGAGGACGAGAAGGAATATTACTGTGGCAGGACTTTCCTGCTGGAGGTTACACGTGCCAACACCGAGGACGTACAGCGAGGCTACGAGCACAAGTGTAGTGGCCTCTACATTCAGAAGATGCAGCCAGATACTTCTACAGTTACTGCCATGCAGCTACACAGCAAACAGCTGAATACGAGTGGACTCGGAAACCGCTACATTAAAGTTAACAAATTAAAGGTAAAACGACTTAAAACACGATAAACACTTGGGGAAATTATATATCAAAAGAATAAACTAACCCTAGCAGGAAACCTAGTCCTACTACAACATATTAAATAATAAAGGAAGACAAATACTCTGACTGATGCTCTCGCCATGATGTGCAAGATGTAGGAAAGAGGAGTGTACATTTTGCCTAGAGGTTATAAGTCGTCACAGAGTCGAAGCTACTTGCTGCTAACAGATAGTATTAAGACAGTATAAAGACAGTATTATGACAGTATTAAGACAGTATTAAGACAGTATAAAGACAGTATTATGACAGTCTTATTTCACATAAGATTATAAAACACGAATGTGTTGTTAGTAAACTCACATATAGACATATAGCCAAACGTGAACAGTTCATACTTAAAAGTAAGTCACAATTAAAGTTTTAGCCTAAACGTATCTATAATAAGACTGTATTGTGTTAACACAGTTAACTAGTTGATTTTTTTTAAATAGTATAATGACTGTTATCACAATCATTTTAATTATTTCAAACATTGAGGTATACTCGTTAACAAGAGTGGCAACGAAGAAGTAACGTTGCCAAAAAAAAAATTCTAATAAACACTAAAAGTGACGAACTAGACAAATTAAACGAAACAAACAGTAGTATGTGCCAACAAACGGCGCAATGCCTTGTTTCTAAAATGAGGAAATGAAATGTCCGATTCACCTTATGTGGCATGTCCAATAAATGTTGTATAGCATTGCGACACATATTACATTATAAACACCACATTTACCTTTCAAAACATTTGGTGTTTTCCGTTTGCTAAGAATATCTTACCCTGCTATCAATCTGGGGTTAACATAATATGTTCGAGAAGTTACGTGTTAACTCTTGGCCCCTGTCTGTCTTCGTGTAGGCAACTTGCCATACAATCCTGTGTGAAGGTGTTGCCTATCACCGTGTGTAGGCGCTCATCCCGCAACACGGATGTATGACGTGTGTGAAGTATACTGTCAGACTTGCAGATACAGAAACATGACAAACTATATGTATTTATTCATGTCCTGTTATGCTAAACCGACATGAGTAACATCGTGATCCTGTTTCGTATCGCATAGGTAACTTTTCCGAGCTCGTAGTGACGATTTATAAGACCACCGTAACTTAATTTGACGTTAATCATACGTACAACAATTGAATAACATTTTAATTCCAAGTTGCTAGTACGAATGTTTTAGAGTTTTCTTTTGATGTAGAAGTTCCTCAACACAGATCGTGGGGTAGGATGACTGGCCAGAACAAAGCAAATATGTTAAGTGGAAAGGTTAAGATAATTTTATTTTATTTTCGGTTTCTGGACCATTTAATTTATTAAAATTGTATTATTAAAATTTTCTTTTGGACAAAGCAAAGAACATATTTTTGGTAAACTTCTTGACGTAAATAATAATTGAATATTTTAATTAATTTGTCATACAGAATCATCGCTATAGAATTCTTGGAAGTTAACCTACAAAACTCTTGCAATGACTCTGCATGACAAATTAACTAACTATCCAATTAATATTTATGTCAAGCAGTTTACCAACAATATATCCTACGCTTCGTCCAAGAGAATATTTTGATAATATAATTTGAATAAATGTTACGATTCAAAAAGTGAAAATACAATAATAGTGTCTAACACTTCCAATTAAAAGCGCACAGGTAGTAAAATTACGTTAAAATTGAAAATTTAATTCTTCGAGTTTTTGAAAATCCTTATACAAAGATCCCTCCCCCTTCACCTCGTATTTTCACGGCATGTGCCAGTAGTTTGATGCAGAATACTCCAAATGTGATGTTAAATGTACAGTTCAGTAAAGTAATAATGAAGGAATGATTGTTTTAATCCTTCCTGCTGCAATACCTCCCAATCAACTGTCAAGTAATTATGTGTTCCATTCAGTCGCTATTATACAACTCCGTTGCTACAACCTTGTCTATATGTCACTCTGGTGAGGGCAGCTATATGTTTACATTCTCCTTGACAAGTCGTCTGCAAGTTAGTTATGTGTGTCGTACAACTAACCGAAACACTTTTAAAACATTAAATTCTATCAATATTTTTTTCTTGTACTTTTATGTAGACTTATTTTCGATAAATTTTAAATGTCATACAAGTAGCTGATTACCTAACCTTGCTCTCACTAGAACTGCAGGGTAGGCAGGGCCCTTAATACATTCTCGAGGGTAAGACAGACTACAGTTGGGAGCCTAGCACATAGAGGCGACGAGACAAAATGCGAGGTAGTAATAGTAGACCTTACAACCCGCGGCCTGTAACGGTTCTTGTAGTCCAGCAACATTCATATCATATATGTAACAATATGTTGTTACTGCACGTATCAAAAGACAAACAATAGAACTGAACTACATACGCCAGCATGTATTGTTCTACTTTGTCTTCAGTAGTCTGAGCACCAATACCCCGAATATGCCACTGGCAGACATTTCCACTGTAATGTTTTCTCTATAATGCCAGACAATAGGGCTAAAGTGAAACATTTCTTCGATAGAACACGTCTACAAGTAAAGCAATGGTTAGTATTGTACCTACATGTACCTAACTATAGATAACTATCTTGCCAGTATCCTTGACAACAGAGGAGTGAAGTGTTCGGAGCAGTACAGCAGTGCAGTGAGAAGAGACATATGATATATCAGAGAGAGATACTGACCTACCACACTGATGTAGAATGCCATGTGACAGCGATGTGATGCCATCATTGAGCCTGATGAGGGGTTTGCCTTCCAGCCACAGCAGCACGTTCTCCAACAATACGAAGGCCAGCAGGTACGGCCACGCCTGCAACATGGCAACACCGCAGTCCTTACATACTGCAACATCGCCACAATCAACACTCACCTTCTTTCTCTCATCTCTACGCAGATTAGAAAACGTACATATCACTAGAGCATGACGTATGTCTTTGGTGAGGGGTGTGAGGCCATGAGACGGAGGGGTAAGAGATCATCCAACACTTTGGGGTTGTCCAACCATAACCTCATATCTCAATATACCTGCAGGAACAGCTGACTACACTCCGCTATATTGTCGTGTGAGTAAACAAGGTTAGCTTGACCTCAGTAAAGGTTTCTAATGATTCATCTGTATTTTACTATCAACTCGTTACCCGAACAATAAGTCACTCAGTTAGCATCTGTTTTCTCTACGGTGTATGGATAGAACGACATTTCAATATGAGTCGTCTATAAAGGTGGTCCAAGAAGAAAATTTGCTGGCGTCTAAGAAACTTTCTCAAACCAACTCTAATAACCACTCGGTCAACCCCGAGCTAAACCAGCCCAAGACCAACGTTCGATAAACCTCGCTGCTGTCGTTTATAATTACATTTCACAAATACACATAATTGTTAGTTCTCAACTCATAACAGCGAATAACCCCTTGGGTCACGTGACCTAGCGAACCTGACTACTCTTGCACAAGCAACAAGTGTAAGGGAGTTCTAACTCCCATTTTTAACAATTACAACCTTACTTTCCTTGAAGAAGACCGAAGTAGGCTTATCTATAACCACAAGCATCCCTTACCTTATACACATCTGCACAATTTTGATTTTAAGATGCAAAATGGTGCACTTCGAGAAGATTTTGAACGTTAATGTTTAGCACACAACAGACACAAATTGGAACATTTCCAAAGAGTTTACAGTCAGTTTCTTAGAATATATTGCAAAGTTCATAACACCGAATACATTTTCAATAGTTTGAATAAAAAGTATAACATTTCTAAAACAAGGTTCGGCTCTTGGGAAGGGGGGGGGGGGGGTAATTACCTAGCCAGGCTAACAACGTGACGTATCATAAGCGCCTGGAGCACCTGTCTGGAGCCGTATATAGGGCGGAGTGGCAACAATAATCACGTTATAACAGACACGTGCTCGGGCAGGACTGCCAACTATATACATCTGCACAATTTTTATTTCTTCTACGGCCGTACCCCAGACCACGGTCGTAGAAGAACAGGTCTGGACACTCGCCTATCTACCAATGTATTTTGCTTGACCACTTGTTGTTTGGCTGTAGTTCGTCAAGTTACCGAGAATGTCGTACTTTTTGGCGCTGTTTTCCGGGCGGTCGGACTCAATCTCCATCCACTATTTTCCACTGTTAAATTTATAAAGTAAATAAAGATTGCTGGAGCCTTTTCTTAAATTTGTGAGCGAAGAAAGTATTTTGTAAATTGATAAAAAAATTACGTTTTGATAAATTGTTTATCTTAGCGTAACGGAAGTGGGCGGAGTTTAGTCCGACCGCCCTAACATCAGCGCCAACAAAACACAATTTTCTCGGTAACTTGGTGAACTACAGCCAAACAACAAGGGGGTCAAATATCCAGGCGAGTGTCCAGGCCTGTTCTTCTACGACAGTGTTTCAGACATAACGGGGTCAACTCAATAGCATTGGTAGATAGGCTAGTGTCTAGACCTGTAATTCTAAGACCGTGGCTGGGACGGCAGATAACACTGCGCCATAGAGATAGTAGCAGTACTGTATCTGCCAGAGAGGAAGTGACTGGCTTGGAGCAGCGTGCCGACGCTAATATCAACTCTTCACAACTCTCCTACTAACTAACACGTCCTACTAACACGCCTACATGATACTCGCTGGCAGGAACTCGTATATGTAAAATGAATCCTCTTGGACATTGTTGCACAGAAACATAAACCTGCAAGCACCTTGTAGAGTGCTACCTGCTTCAAGTCATATGTTCTGACGACAAAACTGACACTTGAAACTACATTCACGAAGCATCTTGAGCACTTTACAAGTTCACGCTAACTATCGAAACGCCCGCTGCAGAACACATGTTTTCATATCATAATTAACGAGAGAGCGAATGAAAATAAAAGCGTTACATAATAACTGGAGCTTCTTATAGTACTGATTCGGCCTATCAGGAGTACCTAGAGCAAAACTATGTTTCGTAAATATGTTTTTTGTTATTTGAAAATCTCCAAGTAAAAATCACTTTTAATTTGATTCCATATACCTCATGTCATTACTAGTATTCATAATCTTAATTACCATTACAAATAACTACAATAACCACATTAATTTTAATACATTTCATGTTATACTTGCCATACAAAATATATTCAATAGAACTTAAAATAAAACAAAATAAATTAAAAATACACAGTATGTAACTTAAACTATTATTAAATATATTTGGCGCCGTATTACAATTTCAAGATAAAATACATAACATGCACCAAACTTTGAACTGAAGATTGCTGACGTTTACATCCTCTCTCGGACAACTTATGCAACGAAAATTAAATGTTACTGTGAAATAATATTCAACTGAAATAATTCATCTATTCTTATGCAAGCAATTGACAAATAATTTTTCTTAGAATGTTGAATAGTTAAATGTTGTAGGGAAAATTATGTAATGAACATTGTGATATTGGAAAGTTCTTCAGTGTAAGTAACGTTCTCGTAGAAACACTGGGAGTTAGGACATTTTTACTGTAAGCTCCTTGATGGTGTGCTTACAAAGAGGGTTGTGTCATATGCACTTGTTATACTGAGTGTTGAAAATACACGTATTTATAACAGGCTGGTCCTACGTCCCATGTAAAACAAGCCAGTCCATAGTGTAAGTTTATTATTATCATATAAAGTTAAATAATATCACTAAAAAGGATAATTGAAAATTTTTCAGTATTAAGGGTGCCGTCTGTAAATGCCATTAAACTACGAGTAGAGCTTCAGTCATAAAAATGGCATTTAGCAATATATATTTTCAGTTTCGTCCGCAAGAAACATTTCAGAATGGTTCACTGGTAAACTGGCACATGACGTCTGCTAGTTGTGTAGTCATGTTCCTTTCTTGAGAGTAAGTCACAACAACAGGCATTTTCACAGGAAATTTTTAAGTTGCAGAATGTTAACGACACGCAGCATTTCTTGATATTCAGTAATATGCCATAAAACTAAATATTCGTCACGAGTCGATGGCATACTGACTTATCTCTATATTACATGTATTATTTAATTGAATAATTTTCTGTTTAGCGATTTAAACGCGTGGGTTTTACTTTGCAAATGTGCGTACCACAATCTAAACATTTGAATTAAAGAATATTATAACGTTAAAATAATCTCCCGACGGCGATACAGCTTCGCGCGTACATTGACTGTGCAACATTTCCTTGTGTACACCTAGCCTGTTCAAGGTCATAAGTATAGTGGAACAAATAATGTCCAGTCCAGTGTACAGTGCAGCTGACTCACTTGACTTAACAGCGTCAATCTAGCAAGAACTTAGTAAACAACAACAAGTGTAACTGTATTGCATGACTCTCACAGGAAGAGCGCAGACAAAGTAGTTTGTAAGTACGTAGTAACCTCAGAGCATGGATAACTAGAGATAGCTTGGTGCCTTTGTTGTGAAACCTACATCAAGCGATAAGCAATATATACGAAAACCGCTACAAAATAATTAATGTTGCGATATCCCTTTGTAAAGACCTTGAGAAATGAGATTTATTGGCTATTGAATCTTTTACAATCAATGCACAACATATTTAGTTTTATTAATTCTTTAAATTACTGGAAAACGAAAATGCCAAGACAATGTAAACAGAACATGTAAACAAACGCTTATTTTACACAAAAATGAACGAGAATAGATGGATGCTGGTAATATGCGACAGCGAATCGTTCTGCATATGCTCCTTTAAATGTGAGTGATATTTAAATACAATATGCTTACCGCTATGTAGTAATAATTATGAAACTTGTTTCGCTCAGTGCCCATTAACAGCTGATTAGATCTAGGAATCACGTCACAGCATGTAGAGGGATAGGCAATCAGCTCTCTAGTTGTTGTCTATGCTCTGAGGTAGTAACAATGACAGCACCAAGCATACGTGTTGTAAAGGAAACAAGTAGTTATTTATTGTGCGAAATAATTAATAGTTACATGAATAGCAGCGTATGTCATACTGACCTACGACAATAAGTTTTAATCTACTAGCATAGCAATTTCGTGTCCGAGTAATACTTGTTGAGAGTTATTATAAAAACCATTATTTATTATTAATTAAAACAATTATTTTATTGGTAACTGAAGGTAAGTTAAATAGGCTTTACCTCTCGACGACAGCGAGGTCATTATAGACGACGACAAACAACTTGCTACAATGACAGCAGCTGGGAGAGCAGTCGGCCATGGCCTGTGTTAAGGACATGCCAGCATTCACCTGGAGTGATATCGAGAAACAATAGAAAACAGACACCTGGGGGTTTGAAGCCGGGTATCGAACCCGGGTCCTTCCTGATGCGAGTCGAACATGTAACCGTTCCGGCACCTCGCTCAGTATTCAGGCAACATTATAAACATTTGCAAACAAAGAAGCGTTGGTAATGGCAAACACTTGCAACATAACTAACACAGCTGTCGTAGAGGACACGTGTTCGCCATCGCTGACACCCGTGTGTGGTACCTGATATCATGGTCTTACCAGGAGACACTCTGCTGGGAGGGGCGTCAATCCTTGCCAGTCAAATATTTACAACAGTCAGGCCCACCCTGGCTGTGCAGCTAACAGAATATAGCTGACAGAGATACTTGAATACCCCTGGCAGACGCTCCTTACAATCGCGGATGGCTGGTAGTGAAAACAAACTCGCCATACAACGGGTTGAAATACAGGGGACCGCCCTGCTGAGGGCGAGGTCTATGATACCTCTACGAGTCCGCTACGTACACAAATCCTCTCCGAGGTGGGCCATGCAGCTGACCGAAGGATTCACCCTGAATGTTTACTCCCAAGCAGAAGTATCAACCACCCCTCAGAGTCGGCTCAGCACGAAGATAAGACTTCAAGCCTATCCCCTCACCGCATGACATTACTGCGTGCCTCAGTTGGGACATGCAATGTCTTCGTAGGTTGCACAGCATGCTGGAGCTCCTGTACCAACTTCTGCAAACTAGTCTAAGAAACCCCGCTGTGTGTCTTCCTCGTGCACAAGTGGTGCCAACATTTGCCCGATCTTCGTCCTCACTCTAGCCATGACCCACGTTGAGTGCGAGAGGCTATGTATTTACATCACACTCCACTGTACTTTGCGGTAAAGGCAAGAGTGGAGGGAAGGTAGGGCAGGGCACAGTTACGTCTGATATCTTCTGCACCTAGCATCCACAGGAGTTTACCTTCCTACTGAGGGAGATTGTTACTAAGCAGCAGGGGCAGAGGGTGGGTTCCTCCCTGCACGCAGATCTCCCCAGACACCACCACCTCGTCTCTCAGGCCAGTTGCAGTTGTAAGATGTAGTATTTGATGTAACGAGAGGACACGCCACGTGGAGATAGGATCTATAGCAACAGGCTACTTATTCTAAAACCACCATGAAACCTTTATTACGACTGAGCGCTCTGATATCTGGAAGCTTTCAATGCTAATATGATACTAATGACTCCCATGTCAAACAACGAGAACATTATTTCACCACAGACTCCCGAAGTAAGCCCTAATACCAACGTTAGAACACGCACTTTAATGGCGGAGCGAGACAATTAACAATTATCATATTCATAATGTATTTATATTATTACATTTACCTTTTCAACGTGCTAAATGACATAATTAGTTAACGCCATGCATTCGTATAAATACATAATTTCATTTAAATGTTTCTTTTATCTTTCGTTGGCAAGTTGTCCTACGGAATACAGAAACTTCGTCAATCTTCGGTTAATGATTCGTCTTCCCTATTCCAGTTCCGAGGACCTGGTTGATGTCTTATTGAATGTCTGGCTTCTCTGCGGTTGTTTGCCCCTCATTGGTTCTCTGTCTGGTTCCATACTCTGGTTCCACCGAGGCTGAGGCAAGGCGGGAAAGTGGGCGACTTGCAGGGTGCAGTGTTGCCAAACTAGTTTTGAAAAATTATTCAGAATAGCTCATGCAAATTAAAAACCTACGCGCAAATAAATGCTCTAGATTCCTAAACCGCTCCAGCTCGCCTTCTTCCTCAAGTGTTTCTTGCTCTATATATCGCATACGCTAGGGTCGGTCCTGAACCATTAACACCATGATAGGTATTTTGCTTTTCACACTGGTGCAAAAAATTGAAAACTTTAATGGAATGCTGTGAATAAATTTAAGTCTTAGATAAGTCATACGACGTGCAATTCTATGTAAGAATTTTGCTAAATAATGCACCGTCCAGTCGCAAAAATAATTTTGATTGATTCTGACTAAATTTTATTTCGCGAGAAAAAATGAAAACCTGCGAGGTTTATTGCTACCAAAAATTTAGGTTTAAATTGTGATACATTCGTGACAAAACATTGTATTGAGTCTTCGATATTAAAATAATGTTGTTTTAAAAATATTTTCAAAATCACTCTAGAACTATCGTGCGTGACCTCAAGAGAAGTCCTCCAACTACGCGTCAACATCCGCTGGATGCTACAAAAAGGTCAACCTTGCTGGCGAGATGGGCACGCGCGTCAAGGATGATATCACCTCTATGCGCAGAGTACTAAACAGCAGCGAGGTGTTCTCGTTGTAGTAGTGTTATCTATGAGATTCAAAGCCGTGGTCGTGTAACTGTATTTGTGGAACGTACGGTGTCAAAGATTTTTTTGTTGAAGTACAAAAAATATTTTTTTCCTGTGTAGCAAAGACGGAGGTGTATTAACTGAACTTGATAACTAGTTCCTCTTTACTGTCTCTAGAGTGCATCTGGCTCTACCAGTAGTAATGGTTCTCTAGACAACTAACAACAATGTATAGTCATCGCTTGGCCAGCAACACTTCACATCACTCATCTCATCTCGGTTGTTAACAACTTTCTACACTCAGTCAGGAGGAAAGCTTCATATTCCTGACCTGATAGTACATATCAAGTGTGTGAACCAGTCCCAACAATCAGGTCAGTCCTCACTCCACGCAGGTATAGTCGGTCAAACCAGAGCTGCCCGTCTGGCCAGTCCTGCCACGTGCCAAGCATACGGCAGCGTACAAGACATCAGATACAACAATATGGCCGCTGTGCACTCTACACTCTGCTCAGTTGAAGACATGGTCGAGTGAAACAATCACTTCCCACAAGCCAGCTTCTTCGTACACTCTTACAACTACTGGGATATGTCACGTGCACATATGCGATTCTGCTTCACAGTTATTGGCAGCTTATCTTCGTGCAGAGGCGCCTCAGCCAATCAGAACATGGATACTCAGACACCACGCATATGTGACTTGCGGGTAGGACCTCAAGATAAAACCATCCAATCACTGGCAAGGTAACAGTCATTGAAACTAGTTGACATTTTTTTTTCCAATAATCACTGCGGCTGCAAACATTGTGTCAGGAACCTGAACATGTTGCATATTAATAAGGTTCATTGTCAGTCCTGTATGTAACAAGCACTCTTTGTCCGTCAGTCATTACTCCATGGTGTTAAAGGGGAGTAATTGTATTTTCAGTTTCTGAGCCACAACATTTACTCTAAATGTATTATCAACATTTTCTCTGCGACAAAACACAGGACATATTCTTGGTAAACGGCCAATAGATAATAGTTGAACCTTTCATTAATCCGTCATGCAGAATCACTGAAAGAGAATTCTTGAAAGTTAACCTATAATTCTCTTGCAATGATTCTGTATGACAAATTAATTTAAAATTCCGTTATTATTTATGTCACGCAGTTTACCAAGAATATATCCCATGCTTTGTTGAAGAAACAGTTTTGTTAATAGAAATACAATAACATTGTCAAACACTCGTTCTTAAGGCGCCCGCCTGGCTGGCGTGTCTGAGACCTGAGGCAGCTCGGCACGTGCCTCACCTCTCACCCAGGACTCTAGGAGCAGGTCATACAACTGTCGTGCTGTTATCTCCTTCGTGTCTCGCCTCGTTGATGACGTTGCATTAATGACGCATGTACCATTTATAAAATACTGCACCAAGTTTCCCATACATAACGAAGACCTCAAAACGTCGTATTTTTCGACCGCGGACAAATTATATGAACATACTGCTGGGCGACTTGAACTGGGAGTACGCTCGCGTGACGATCTTTGAATACTATTCCTGAGCAGACATTAGTCCCAGCGTTGACCTGGCGTATCAACGTTTGTCAGCTGAAGCTATGCACATTACAGTTGGTAGCCTGGATCACATGACAGAAACACGGGCAGGATGTATGATGTACCTGCGGTAAGGAACTGCGAGTGATTCAGGTAAACATAAAATACACACATCAGGATTATCGAACCATCTTTCTTGCGAGACTGCAAGCGTTGGTTGTGTCAAATATGTAGTCAAGTTCAGTGCACGTTGATATATGACTTTCGCGTGCATCAGGTTAGTATAATTTGAAATAAGGAAGTCAGCTATGTTTGAGGGCATCAAAACATTTCGTCCTTGGCCGAAGCGTTTTGTTTTACAATGGGCACATGTGGAATAGTTTCGTAATAAAGACGTACTTACTAATGCAACGCAGCGCATTGCAAGTGCATGACAGGTGACGGCCTTAATACACGGATGTTTCGTTGAAGAGTACAATGTTATCAGTGTACATGTGTGTGTCAGGTGAGCAGTAATTGTTCAGAGATAAACGTAGCAAACAAAACCTGTGCTCTGTACACTACACACTATATTTACTCGGCGATAAAACAAAGACGTGATATTACGAGTGACATATACAAGCGTGGCAGCATAGAGAAGATATAATATGTTGACAATCAGGACATGGGCTTCTCTGGCCGGATGTCTGGTCACAGCAGCTGTAGGTCTACCTGACTGCTTCATAACACTTTTATAACAAGCCAACATTGTTATTATATTTGCACCTGTAGCAACAAACACATTGCCACGCTGCGGCACAATATTTACCTGTCTTGACATTGTGCCCTGGAAATTCATCACTAGGGCAAAACTTTATTTCAAAACCTGCATTATAGCAAATGTGTGCTATTTGACCTCTGGTAATTTTTTTCTATAATTTGGTATGCACCTTTGTATTACGTGTTATTGCAACCATAGCAATACAGGCCTTAATATTAAACACAGTGTACAATTTTCAATGTGCTGAGAAATCAACACGTCAATCCGTGATTCAAATGTAGTATTCTTTTATTTATTTATTTTCTTGACAAGACAGTCTAAATAAAAGTAATCAATTTACCGTGAAATGTTTATGCTTTCATACTTAAGAAAATTTACTGGCACAATTAATTCTGACTAGGAAACACTTGTGATTTTCCAATAAACGTATCCAGTATTGATGTGTGTCCACCCTGCGAGAGAAAAAAAAGGGGGGGGGGGAGCAAGCAGGGGTCAGGAAGGATGACCTTGTCGTGGAGCGGAGGGGGAGGGGAGACGCCCCACGCTCCTGTACCAACCACGTGCTCTGCCAGATGAGCGACTGACCTCTGATCTCTCCTAGTGCAGCTTCCTGCCCACACCTGCCTACTCTCTACTCTAGGACTGTGTGCTACATATACGTGTCCCGTCCACGTGTACTCTATGTCGACCAGCCGGTATTACTTTGAAAAACTGGTCGACATCGTCGAGACTGCCAGACCTACACGTCTAAGTTATGTGGACACGTGACAGCTGTAGACTTCGCTCAGACATTACTCTCTCCCTCACTCAGGAACACACTCGGCAAACTACGAGATGTAGTTCTACTATACAGAGTGTGCACGAGAGCAGTTACATGAATACAGCCACTGACTGTTTGTTGCTGACAAGTATTATATACCAGTTTGTTTCAATGTTTTATGAACACATCTGTAGCTCTGCTTCATGGTTAGTGAGTCGATATTTATCATGCTCATCGTCTTAGGATTCTGCCCGCGAATCACAAACGTGTGGTCCCTCAGTTACATTATTCTGATTGGCCCGTCCAAGAGAAGCGACACCTCTGCACAAATTCATGCTATCCAGTAACAATGAAGTAGAGCTGCAAGTGAGTGTGTACGTAGGACACTGAGACATGAATGTGCAAAATTATTTTCGCCAAAATTTAGAATCTGTATAGATGAGGTATTTTTGACGGGATAGGAAAAATTCGCTAGTTCAGTTTTGCTTGTTAGGATCCTCTGTCTTGTGTATATTCAAGCCGAGACTATTTGTCCATTAACTGCTTGCTATACATTGCTATAACGGACAATGAAGGGATAGACGAGGCCTGAGTACGTATAGGACACTGTGGATGCCAACATTCTGGTTACTGAACTCACGAATTGAAGACATTGCCTACAGTTGAGCTCAAGCCATCGAGAAGAACCAGTAACGTCCACATCCTCTCAAACTATCTGTTAAGTTCTCTAAGGACATACTTTCATCTAGACTGGTTCTCACAATGTCACTGCCTGCATCATCTGAAGCCATCTTAGTCTTATTCCCCATTGTTGTCTGTCAATACAGCAGAATGTAGTGTAGTGGTCATGAAGCCATCCCTGTCATGGAATGTTTCCCGTCTAAGTGATGACGTTTACATCGGCGCTGTCAAAGACGAACTGTATGTATGTTCCTTTGGCAGTTGTTGGTGAGGTTTCTCCCCGCTTGATAGCTGAACATTCAACTTAATTGCCTCACTGTAACTACATAAAAATCTTACAGCTAAGCGGAGGTTAACACGGTATTTGATCCAAATTTCCTGTATAAGTATGAACCAAAGCTTGTCTTAAGTGAGGAGAGGAAATATTTTGGTCTCACGGCTGATATAAGTGCATGAACAAATGCAACAAATTTCTTTTCCCAGCCTTCGGGAGAGAGACGTTTTTGTTTCAGCGCCATGGTTTCTAGTAACAAATTCTGAGACTTAGACATGCCACAATTAATATCCTGCATGAACTCATCAGGTGGGTGATACTCAATGGTGTCGTTATGTTTGAGAGTTAATGTACTCCAATATTATCTCTGCAGCAGCCTTCACCACTCTCAACTGCTTTTGTGCAGCATTTGTCATTCTTTCAATACAGTATTTGTCATACAGTATCTGTTTGCTAATGTCTGTGGAACACTTATACTGTCTATGTATTGTGGCCGTTGTCTAGCTCTGCAAGTAATATTTTCACAATATCCTTTAGTGAGTTGAGTTTTGACACTTCTAACATCAGGCTTGTAATCGCTTTTATGAGATCCATCAGGTCATTTACTGAGACCACAATGCAATATAATATTCTACCATTCTTTATTAGACGATTGTCAAAAAATGTCACTTATGTTTGGCTCCCACGTGTTATGGAAGGTCACGGTCATAGAAGAACAGGTCTGGACACTCGCCTATCTAACAATGTATTTTGCTTGACCCCCTTGTTGTTTGGCTGTTGTTCGCCAAGTTTCCGAGAATATTGTACTTTTTGGCGCTGTAATTCGGGCGGTCGGAACTCCACCCACTTTTCTTCAAAAGATCGTTTATTCATTATCCAAATCTCAGAAAACTACTATTACATTCGTAAAGATTCAAACAAATGCTGTACTTACTTACCACTCATAGTATGTACACATGTTTACCAACAGGATTTCTTTACCTTTTGCCTAAAGTATTACTGAATATGTAGTTTATTTGAAAAACATTTTAATAAATAAAGATTTCTGGAGCTATGATTTAAAATTGTTAGCGAAGGAAGTATTTCATAACTTGATAAAATACCCTTTGATAAATTGTTTATCTTAGTGAGAGGGAAGTGGGCTGAGTTTGAGCTTGACCGCCCGGATTACAGCGCCAAAAATGTATAGCATTCTCGGTAACTTGGTGAACTACAACCAAACAACAAGGGGGTCAAGTTTCCAGGCGTGTGTCCAGACCTGTTCTTCTACGGTCGTGCGGCAGGTTTCCTATTGGCCTGAATGCCGACTAGCAGAACAACGCTGATTGGCGGTAGTCGTTATGTAGCTGGTAAACGGAGGCATTTACTGGTGTTTGTGAGGCTGAGTTAGCCTTCCTACCTATTCTGTGGTGCGGTGTGTACCTTGACCACAGCGCAGTATACAGTGACTCGCGCCCATATGCCGGTGTGCATACATGAATCTGAGAGGCTCAGAGAAGTGGGTCAGCCTTGGTCGCTGTCACCTCAAGTCCTTCTACAAGAGTATGTCACACTTCGCTCCAATGACATTGTGTCTCTGGAGGTCGTCACCACACATCGCTGTCACTGTCTTTCCCGGTGACACTGTGTCTCTGGAGGTCGTCACCACACATCGCTGTCACTGTCTTTCCCGGTGACACTGTGTCTCTGGAGGTCGTCACCACACATCGCCGTCACTGTCTTGCATGGTACAACCTCTGCGCTGCCTTACCAAACACTTATCACCCTGACATTAGGGGTTTACGAAAACGTAGTTGTTATAATATACTCGTTAGTATTGACCCCGTCGTCCTACGTACATAAATTGGAAGAGCAGCACATCGGCGGCGCATTTAAGGCTGCTCTACACCAAAAAAAAAAAATGCAAAAAATTTTAAAGTGCCCCAAACACTATCCAACACTTACACATTACAGTAATATTAATTTCCCTCAAATACAATACTTTCCGGGTCCGTAGTATTCGTACGAGCGACCAAGACTTCTCTATTTCTGGTACCTACCCAAAGTAAAAACTATTGTAACGATACGAGTGAAATAACAGTGAAAGTAAATGTATCAAGCAATGGAACGACACATTTGTTATTTAACGTAAATGTATTTTTTTTTTTTTTTAATACAGGCACTGAAAAATATGCAGATATCCAGGTACCTTCACGATATTTTTACATAAACAATTTTTGCATCAAATAACAAATGCGTTGTTCTATATTGCAATACGTTTACTTTGACTGTAAATTAATTCAGTCGTACAGTTTCAATAATGTTTACTTCGTGCTAGAAGCTAAATAGTCAAATCGCTACTTTGACATGCGCTTGTAGGAAAACTATGGTACGGGAAATATGTTATTTGTGGTACATTACCATTAGTGTTAAGAATTGGACAGCTTTTGATATTATTGTAAAATTACGAATTATTCGGTGAGGAGCAGTCTTGAAAAAACCAGACAAAATCTGCAGAAGCAATATTTCAATCGCCGATCAGATACATCTTTATTAAAAGACAAAAATTAGACCAGTGCAGAATATCCTTTTGTTTTGGTACAATATACATATATGGCATTACAATAGCGTACTAGTGATATATACTGTACAAGAATGCTAGAAATAACTTCCAAAAGCTGCAAAGTAAAAGTTTTTTGGCACATAATCGTAATTGTTGATAGAGAGTTAACGATATGCATATAAATTGAAAATATTAAAATGTATATGTTTAGAGGGCCCAGCAATCAATAATTATATAATTTATTTAATGCCTGAATTACGTTCTCGGGCGACATTTTTACTTCTTTAACTCCTCCAGACTTCTTGTCCAACAAAAATACTATATTTCGACATCGTATTTTTGTCAGCACGCAATAAAAACTCCTTACAACGTATATTCTGTTATATATATACATGCGGGAGCCTGTGTTTGTTTACTTCTTGCATGTACTTTCCTGTTTATCACCTGCTGGATATCTACTCTGCTCCCGAGCAGACAGACCTGAGAGGATCCAGCGATGAGATATAGCTGACACTAAGGCCAGTATTCAAGGTACTACATATGTGCTACCATCTCAGGATCCAGAAAAGCAAGTGCCGAGACCTAACGGACGCCCATGTTCCTAAACGTTCTGATATGGTATCGGGTAAGTCAAGGCTTTTTATTTGCCTTCCTGTGTGCGGTTATACACAAATGAAGGCGACGCTGGCAGCAATTTTTTATAGAACAAGTATCAGTGATTTTTAACAGCTATTTAACAAAAATACGTCTACTTTTGACATTTAAAACACAATGTATTACACTTTAAATTGTTTTAAACTATAAATAATCACGAATCTAATAATACAGATTACAAAGGACCTAATATAACTTTCGAAATTTAAGTATTAAAAATAAAATGACAATCTCTTGTGCAAAGTTAGAAAAAAGTAAGTTCACTTTCTTAAGTTGCTACCTAGGTGGACGTCTTTTGCCTGTTCGAGACCTTGAATTGCAGAAACTATAATATCGAGAAAGTGCGCGCATCGCACATTACCTTAGCCTCTAGGCGCAAGAAACTAATAGGCGTTCTGTCTTCTCGCCAACAACACACCTCTGCGAGACATAGATCACATGTAATTGTAACGATAAAGGTGAGTTGTACACATATGTGCCCTATAGAATATTCTGTACCAAGGTTTCAGTACTCGAAAAGCACCGCAGAAAAACATATCTGCAGTTGTGTACATAACAATTGCATACGCATATTTTCAAAGTAGGCTGGTTTATAAAAGGTACCTATTGAGAGTACGCCGAAAATTCTTTCAATTTTTGAGCACTGAGAACAAAAAAGTCAAGTCATTCAATTCCGTACACTAGACGTGGTTTAAAATACTGACAGCAATTTACAGAGGAAACAATTTCTATTCATCAACATTATATATATATATATATATATATATATATATATATATATATATATATATAAATTGCAAATGTTAAATACTACTCTAAAATTGGCAAGAACGTCATGCAATAAAAGTATACTGGCGGGCAAGATCTCTAAGTGTTCAACTCAAGTCTACAAAAAAAAAAACACGACAAAATTTGCAGTATAATTTTATTCGAATCCGAACTTGGATTGATTCAGACCTATATTTGTATATTTGGCCACAATAGGACGAAGAGTATAACGTGGTGGAGTGGTCAAATTAAATAGTTTTATCAATTTGGATTAAATAATTCCGCCAAGTTAAATTGTTTTTCTCCAATATCACAAGCTCAGCTAGAACATGACTATCAACTATGACAGACTCGGCATAATAGAAGGAATCATGAACATTCAATATTCCACTTATATTGCACACTCCCTTGTTCAGTTGTCCCACATCCATGAAGACATGTTCCACACACTGGTGACATATTTTGATACATTGAAGAAAATGACGATCGAACAATCATGGATGAGTTTGTTTCTGCTAATTTAAAACATATTATGTAATAACTATATATATTATATGTAATTTTATATTAAATAAGTTATAAGACTTCGTACAATATCTCGGTACCATTATGTACGATAAGAGGGATCGTACTGATGTAATAAAACAAACAACTTCATTAATGTTACATTCATTATAACCGGTAAGCAGAGCCCGGAAAAACTCGCGTGTTCACAGACCAGTATCTGCTCCCGATACATCGCGACTGGATCAACTGAGAGTCTACCAGTCTGCCTGAACACATCTGCTAGCCTCCAAGAATGTATGTTATCTCAAGCAGACAGCAGCTGCTCATTGGCTGCTCGCTTCCACGGTCAAATGGACATGTCATTAGTTACATTTCTGTTATTGGCTCAGCAACTTACAGAAGGTGTCAAATAAGTCAAGGGCCAATTACGAAAGTGACACGAATGTGCAGTTGCTGCAATTCTAGCTTGTGTCGGAAATAAAACGCGAATATTTCTGGGCCCTACCGGTAAGACATTATTTTACTAAAATTTGTCGTAAAAATTATTACAAGATTTAGATAAATCCAAGTTGACGACAGATATTTCTTCATCATCTGAGTTAGTCCCAGTATGACTTGGCTTCTTTTCTGATTTTCATCATTTTAATATTGTGTCAGGTTGCGTAGTATTTCAGGGGAGTGAAGTATACACAACTCACTTGCCCCCTTATTTTCGCACAATTTAAGTTTTTGCAGTTTTTGGAAACATAATGTTAACGTAGTATTTCAGGGGAGTGAAACATACGCATCTCTCCTCCCTTTCTCGTGTACCATCCTGGTGTACCATGTTTCATAGATGTTTTCCGGTACATGTCCGGTTCTCCGCACCACCTGCCCTCCTGCACCGGATCCCTAGGGTGTGACAGGAGACTAACTTACATAGCCGACTGCATCGCAATCTTGGACATTTGCCAGTTCCGTTGAAAACTCTCTACCACCACCAAGACAGACTTGGGGAAACATGTCCCTCAATCACCAGCCCAACTACTGGCATCATCGGATTGGCAGACCAGTTACCGTTCACCATTTCCCACGTAGGACTTTCGGGCAGGCACAGTTATACCAGCACCCCCCCCCCCCCCAGGGCATACTGCTGGCTTTACCGCACCGCCTGCGCCCCACAC
Source organism: Medauroidea extradentata (assembly GCA_003012365.1). Lineage (NCBI taxonomy): Eukaryota > Metazoa > Arthropoda > Insecta > Phasmatodea > Phasmatidae > Medauroidea > Medauroidea extradentata. The sequence continues at coordinate 20,978 of PNEQ01064660.1, read as the reverse complement.
CTACAGGGAGTGAGATCCTTCTAGCTGAGTGCTGTATTTCTACAACCTCCAGCCGTTGCGTGACCATCCTGGTGAATTCCCACAACTTCGCTCTCGCTGGGCGGCCGGCCGCTACTGCAGCTAGGGTACGTCGCAATAAAGGAGAGTTAAGTCCCATTTGAGACGCTCCTTCGGGATCTCCGAGGACTCACAATCATTCCACACGTGCTCCATCGTATGTGGCACCTGACACAATTGACAGAGCGGGTCATCAACCAATCCAAGAGTATGCAGTTTGACTTTGAAGTTGCCATGTCTTAAGAGAAACTTCGTCAGACAGTGGTCAAGGGGAAGTGCAGGCGTCCCCGGACAGTGGGAAAGACCGCATGGGTTGTCCGCCTCTTTTCAGAGGCTGCCCATCTTCCTAGCCACATCTCAACAGTGTTCTCTCGTGCCAGCTTCGCTGTATCATGCTCCAGACCCCGCCAAGCTTCGTCTCTGTTAAAATTCCATTTCCCTGGACCAGAATATTCACCTCTGCATCTGTCGGGGCCGTGCGATATGCCTTAGTGGCGGCAAGCAAAGCTGTGCGCTGAACGTTTCAGAAGCTTGTGCCACGTATAGCTTACACGTGGTCTGTATTTCTGTAGCGCGCGACGGCACCATATGTCATGATGGGCTGAATACCTCTTTGTACAGGAGGGTCTGAAAGTTCAGTCCACTGTTGCCTCTCAGCCTCTGAAATAGTATACCAGGGCTTCCGGAGCGATGGGATAAGGACAACCGCTCGGCAAGGATCACGCCTAGATATTTATAGCTCTGTAGGAACTATGTTTCGTACAACTTGAGGTTTTGAATAGTTAATATTAACGTGATATAATATCTAGAGATGGTCTGACGCAAAAATTTATTTCGCCAAACGTACCCTTGAAAACGCTGCAGTTTCTTACAACATACATGATTGTGTGAAAATTGACCGACACGACATATTTGTCTACATACCAATCACGAGTGTCAGACACTGCACTAGCAGAACTCTCATTGGCTCTATCATCTACGGTAACAGGTTCACGCACAGACAACAAGCCAAAGTCCACGACATGTTGAACGTATAGTACGTTGAAACCTAACAGACAGTCAAGTTTCGCTGCTATAAAATAATATATCCAATAATGTCACCCACAATGCAAGGCAACATTGACTTACATACTGTGAAATTAACAGGAACGTGCAAATAGTACTTAAGTCATTTTCCCTGAAATCACCAACCCTACAAATTTGTTGGCATGGAAAAATTACAGCAGCCTAAGTCCCTAGCTTTAAAAGCTACTAATTTTAATTTGCGCTAAATATTTTCAAATGTTCGTGTACGATTGTAAACTAATGTAGAAAGTCATTACTCCTTCTCACAGATGTCTCTACTGTTCCTAACTAACGTCAACAGCAGAAGAAAAAATATTTCCTTTCGTAGAAAATTTTTTTTGGTAAATTTTATACACGTGTTCGTTAGATAAAAACTACTTTAATTGAAAATTATTCAGTTATTTAACACGAAATAAATATAACGAATAATAAACAATTAAAATTCGAAAAAGTTTAAAATATTTATGTTTAATTTGTGTTCACAATTTTTTTTCTGTATTGTATATATTGTATTAAGTGAGTAAATTTTCCTTTGACAAATAAAAATTATCTAATAAAATTTAATATGTCTTAAATAAAATTATTTTTAGCAAAAAGTTTTTTAAAGGCGAATGTAAAAAACATTAGTTAAACTTTGATGTTCTAATATAGTGTTTAACAGGTAACCATTTTGTCACGTGAATCGTTACTAATAATTAGGCCTATACAAAAAAAAACATCGAAAAGAAAACCAACCTTTTTTATAAGTATTCAACTGTTAAATGTGAAACTAAAATAAAGCTGTAGAAATGTTTCACACAAGGGAATGACTAAACATCCCTAGAAATCTGAAAAATGTCATTATTGTAACATAAATAATGAATTAATGTTCCTGCACACGAAACAAATAAGTCCACGAAATGTAACAAGCCTTACGAATCACAGAAGTTCAGGATTAGGATGGTTCAGTCAAATGCGGACTCTAAAGAAAAGTTTCAGAAATAAAACATTACGTTGAAGCAAAGTGTAAATATTGTCCCGGAATAAGTCACCATTCCTAACAACATCAAGGCATTCCCTCACTTGTGACGTGTAGTTGCTGGTGGCGTGTGGGCAGTGTAGTGTCAGAGACTGTACCTCTCATGCCATGGTACAGACTGTACAGCCAGCAGATGTGTCGCGAGCTACAATTAACACCGTGTCGCAGCACAACACTAGACAAAGACAGACTATATGGTCAAGGCTGCCAACATAACATGTCACGTGACAAGTTGTGTGCACCTTATCTTCTGTTGTAGGCCTACATGCTCCAGATAAGCCGCCACAACAATGCAGCCAACTTGCTCACCTGCCTGGGCTACCAACTTAACCTGTGAGCAATTAAACCCTGCTGAGTAGTGCTTCAGCATTGTTGTAGCGTGCAAGCAAGTTATGTTTTACGTTAAACCACTATACTTAACTATTCCTAATATATCCATAAATAACCACGCATCAAGCAATACTTATATATAGCGATATGCAAAAGTCACGTTGTTATTTGTCAACAGACTAGACTTGACTGACCTGGTACAACAATCTACAAAGTCGTTGGACACAGACCCTTGCGTGTTGTCTATTACGTATTTGACAACTTGACTTGCAACAATTCCCCTACCTCGGCAACTTCAATTATTGGCCAGAAGTGTTCCCACCGCAAGCCACTGCCTTATTTGCTAATAGCAAGCAAACTATGCTTGTAGTCTACTCTACACATTCTTGGATTTTAAAAATACAGCACGTCTATTAGAAACATGGTTCTGTAACCTCTAAATATGGATTAATACTGTTCTTCCACACTACTGTATCTGGATAAATACCAACACTTCACGCTATACTTTGCATGTATAAAAGTATACATTACAAGCTTTAAATGCCATTGCAAATATAACAATAACCCACCGCAATCTAAGAGTGTCAGAAGTGACGAAGCTATAAGGGGGGGGGGGGACTGCGCAGAAATTCCGTGGTGGGCACACATATATGGTTATTGTCTTGATGGCCGTACCTGTATCGCCCATACATCTTCCTGTTTGTTACTTCCTCCAGTATGTAAGACACGTGAGGAGAGAGATAGATTGCTGAACAACGTGCATTGCTTCAGTCGCACAACAACCTTACAACATTAAACTTACATATCTTCTGTTCCACGTCGGACTACTTGCTCTCACCTTGTAACTGTATTGTGAGTGTATTTCTGAAGGCTGGTTATAAAGTTAGAAAGAGACATTTTGCAGGCATTTTAACGGGGATACCTCGTTGCAGGACACAACAGATCCACGCAGAATTTGTCAAGGGACGTTTAAAATAAGCTTTTTTTTTTTCTGGCAGCAAACTAGAATGTGAACTGTTGAACGGTCGCTAGACGTCTTCCATTGGTCAGCAATATCGTGATCTACTGCAGAGATCGCTTCTGGCCACGGCCGTAGAAGAACAGGTCTGGACACTCGCATGGAAACTTGACCCCCTTGTTGTTTGGCTGCAGTTCACTAAGTTACCGAGAATATTGTGTTTTATTGGCGCTGCAGTCAGGGCGGTCGGGTTCAAACTCCGCCCACTTCCCTCCCACTAAGATTAACAATTTATCAAAACTTTTTTTTTTAATCAATTTATGAAATACTTCCTTCGCTCACAATCCTAAAGCATGGCTCTAGCGATCTTTATTTACTTTATAATGCTAACAATGGAAAAAAAAGTGGACGGAGTTTGAGCCAGACTGCAGCGCCAATAAAACACAATATTCTCGGTAACTTGGAGTACTGCAGCCAAACAACAAGGGGGTCAAATATCCAGGCGAGTGTCCAGACCTGTTCTTCTACGACCGTGCTCCCAACCTTAGATTGCTTCTGGCCAATGATCAGAGCCCTGGTTTTTGTGGTGAAAACATTTCCGTCCCATTTTGTTTGTGCCTTACATGCACGTCTGCAGTTCTGCTTGATAGTTATTGGCGGCGTGAAGTGACGTCTCTCATTAGACTGATCTTATCACAGTGAAGGTAACTGTGTGACATCACATGTGTGTTATTCGGAGGTAGAACATCAAGATACACGAGACTTCAAACATACGATCACTGACGATGAAGCACAACTATATATATATAAGTACATAAGGGACACAAACTAACTGGGGCACAATTATTTGCGCGAGAAGTTCATGGTGCTACTGATGATAAACAATTCCAGTGTAGAGTGACCAATATACTGTACAGCTGTCATACACATAGCTGACACCACACAGTGGCTCGAGGTCTATGTGACCACATATTATGTACAGGCCAGTGAAGTCTCGCCTTCACCATATAACAACATGAATGTTGCATGTCTCTAAGGCAACAGTCCACTGTCTTGCACTTACATTCTATTATATTATGTCTGATACTTTCCTAGATCACCTTTATAGCCCTAGCATAATACCTCTAGCCACGGCGCCTGGGATGTCGACAGGTCTTGCCTGCACAGCTTCCAGTCAGACGTTTACTTCGTATGTTATGTGCTTTGCCAGGCAAATAACAACATGAATACATCAGTGAGAGAGGCTGTCTGAGCGAGCAAGTGTCACTGAATTATAACAGCTGTGGTTCCTGAACAACTTGCTGACTTTGTTTAAAATACTTTATCGAATGTTGATCTACTAGTGGGCACACTTGTATGTATTATACATACATATAATTTGTTCAATTAGGCATTTAAATACTAGAACACGTTATCAAGAAGACAACGGCATAATTAAATTTCGAACATACCCATAATCCTGTATTTGAGAGTTGGGAGAAAAATGTCGGACAAGTAACACATGCCGTAATTTTTTAATTATTCCAGAAGTAAAATAATAATACTAATAATTCACGCATCTCTTGTCGGAGTAGTTTGATGGTGACATATTTTCGAGCGTGTTTCTACAAACTTGAAATGTAAACGTAAGAGAACAATTGCTCTTCAAACGACCCCGCAGTCAACAGTTACGACATGGGGTATGTATGATATAAGTTATGTACCTACGTGTAGCTGCCTTATCTTATCGGCTGACAGCTCCGTGAAAAACACTCACTAATTATATCAGAGTCATAAAAGACTCATGCACTGCAGAATCTGCGCACTAACACACTACACGCTGTAGCTAGAGGTACGAGTATTTCATGTATTGATTGTAGGTCAGGTTGAACGCCAATAACCTGTATATCACTGTAACTACCGAGATTATACAGCTGTTTATACACACCTTTGAAGGCTGCAAGTCAGCAGTAAATAATACAATAATTCGTGAAACTACCCACAAAGCCAATGGATATTCTCCCCTGGCCAATGTGTGTATAGGGCTGAGAAGTCTAGACTGATACCAGATTAATACACGAAATACTCGAAATATTCGTCAGTTGGATGCCCTGCATGTTATAAACCACTGTCCTATATATATATATATATATATATATATATATATATATATATATATACATACATACACACACACACTCAAGGCCCGGCTATCCGTTCATTGTCTGTTATCCCAGTTAGTAGCGGTTAATGGACAATTAGCTGGGTCTTTATTATAAATAGGACAGTGGATTATAATACGTAGGTAATCAAATTCGCGAATTTTTTTTCTTTCTTTAGCTGCAGAAAACACCTGCCAATCCTGGAACAAGTTGAGATACTGGACCCTGGTGAGAATCAAACCCGGAACGCCTCGTTATGTGAATGTGGAGGGGAGGGGGGCCTTGTTGTCGTCGACGAGAAGCTAGGCCATGCCTGTCAGACTTCAACTTCGTAGGGACGGTAGAAGTTCATAATACTGTTTGCTGACTTTCAATACATTTTGAAGTTACTATGCCCTAGTAGCAAATACAATCATTTCTCAGTTGGCCAACTGCTGGCAGAAGCGGCCAACGTTCGCTAGTATGATAGTCTACTTTTGCTGGAATGGTTGTTAATCAGACGGTGTCAGTAAATATGTTTGTAGTTATACTGAAATAAATTAAAAATACAGTACTCAAAGATACGCAAAAATCTAGCTACATTCAAGAATTATTTTAGTACAAACAATAATTGTTACACGAAATTACAAAAGTGTCATACTGTAGCTTAATAGATTTAATTTTACTCAAAATTATTAAATTCGTATGGTTTGAAAAGTTTTTACTTGGGTAAGTGGTGAAAATATTCAAATAGGTACTTTGACACGCGCGTAGCTATACGAAAACAATACAAACATAAATATTTAATTTGCGGGAAATTACTATTAATGCAGTGTGTAAGAGCTGTACAGCGTTTGGTACAATTATAAACTTACGAATTATCGGTGCCAAGCACTCTTAAACAGTTTATATTGGAGCTAGTGAAAAAATGCAGTTATTCGTATTTTAATATCAGAAGTTCCAAAAGTTAATAACATAATATTAACTGATTTCGCCATAATATTTTACGAAAGCGACATATAACTTCCTTACTGAATTCTATACTGGGTACAAAATGTTCTGCGGCGTACAAGTGTGTGCGTCATGCCTTCAGGCAGTAAGTGCTACAACAGGTTGTAGTGTCGCAAATATCGTTAGTGTTTTGTCGCAGCGGCAGAAAGCGCGGTGAATGGCCGTGTCGCAGTCCAGCTGCGTACCACCGCCTCTACTTTCCAAACAAAGAAGTCACTCCGCGCTTACATTACCAACAACCAGAACATGTCGTCTACCACAGCAACGTTCAAGATAAGTCACTCTGTTAGTCTGCAGTAGTTGGCACAGCTCACACTCGAGTTGTCTGAACAATTATATCCAACATTTCTATAAAAACTGGGGGTTTCCCACGCCAATGGAAATTTGCGTATGTAAGGCCATTTCCTAAAGTCAAATCCCCTAGTAATGTCAAAGACTATAGGCCGATAAGTATCTTGCTAGCATTATATAAAGCGTTTGAGTACCTTGTATACAAACAACTGTATGGTTATATAAATGGAAATTACCTATCTTCACTTCAGTCTGGTTTTCGGAGTAATCATAGCACGACTACAGCCTTAATACATATCACAGATGATATTAGGAAAAATATGGACGATATAGAAAAGTACTTGTACAAATACTTCTCGATTTCAGTAAGGCATTTGACACTGTAGATCATAAGTTACTTTTAAAGAAATTGTATTCATTCTTACATCTTTCCGTCAATGCTGTTAATTGGTTTGAATCATATCAAATGGAACGTAAGCAATGCATTAAATTAGACAATTTTTTTTCTAGATAGCGCAGTGTACCATGTGGTGTTCCCCAGGCCTCAGTACTTGGACCACTGTTGCTCTCAATGCTCATATATGATCTGCCAGAGTGTTTGCAGTATGTGAATTACTATTTGTATGCAGACGACTTCCAAATATATGTAAGTGATGTACCCAGTAACAAGCACTGATCAAGTTAATACTGATCTGTGCAATGTTGTTCGTTGGTCCAAAATAATGGGCTAGAAATAAATGCCACTATGACTCAGTACACTATAATTGGACAAAAAAAATGAAAAGTAGTACGATCGCTTCACTCGATATCCACACGGTCTTCTTAGAAGACCAACAAATTGCTATGACCAAAACAGTAAATAATTTAGGCATTAAAATTAACGAATTTCTTACTTGGACAGGTCATGCCAATAAAATTTGCAGGAATGTATTTGCATCTTTACACTCTCTTAAGCGCATGAAAAACTTTCTTCCAGTAGAGACGAAAAAACTAATTGTACAGTCACTTATTTTCCCTATCATTGATTACTGCGATGTTGTGTTCAGTGATGTAACATGCGAACTAGCTGCAAGACTACAGCGGTTACAAAACACCTGTGTACGATATATATATATATATATATATATATATATATATATATATATTGAAACCTCGAGACTATATCAGCCACTACTACAAAAATTTCAAGTGGCTAGAACTGGAAGAAAGACGCAGGTTGCACTCGCAGTTGTACTTAAGAAGACTCTTACAACCAGAAGTCCTACATATCTTCTTGACAGATTCCAGTCACTCAGTGTAAATCATGATCACCACACACGTTCCGGCGAAACATTGCTAGTCATGGTAACTAAACTTAAAACTAAATTTTTCTCCCAATCTCTAACAGTGTCTGGTGCTCGGTTTTGCCCAGTTCAAACCTAAGTAGTTTCAAACGCTATTTAAAAACGTATTTGTTACAAACTAAATATCTCGTGGAGTAGAGGTGTGGTGCTACTATGTATTTGTACTAGTATTCTTTAGTTGTTTTGGATGTGTTTACAAATTAAAATTAGTTCAGAACTTAAATCATACTAGACATGAAATTTCTTAACCAGTTTGTATATGAACATACATATTTATATCACATGGCATTACATTTTTTCTGTCTTATCAACAATACGTGTATTGTATTCTGTAATGATGTTATCCAGATGCATATTAACTCCCGCAAGATTAGTCTATAGCTATGTTGTTATACGTGAACATTTAGATAACATACACAGTATTTTTATTATTTTTAAAACACCTAGGCCCTAATGCCGTATTTATAGTCACACTACAAATATTTAACTTAGTTTTTTATACTTGCAGTATTCATTCATATGTAAAATAAGTTAAAAATTTTAGTGCATCTAGCTAAATTAATGAATAATTTTTGCTACATTAATTTTGTATTTAAGTGTTTATTGTAGTTACAGATTTATTTTTGTTTGTCCCACATGTATGGTTTTAATCATATGAGACATGGTTAAGTGTAAGAGAAGGCGAAAGCCTTAACCTCGCCACAAACAAAGCCATTAAATAAATAAATAATAAATACTTGCGATGTGATGCTTGAGCGATTCTTGCAATTTTGTTCGTATTACAAACATAACAGTTTGTTTGAACGTACACCGTTGCGGGCGAATGTTGCCGTATTGGAGTAAGACCCACAAAAACCAAGGAAGGAAGAAAAGCCACTCATTTGCAGTCAACAAACATAAAACATACATATAATTCCTTACAGGAATGTAGTCATATCCCAGAAGACGACAGAAGGGCAAACAACAGATTAAAAACAACACAAAATTAATGCCTAAGTGGAATACAGTCGACTGAAGAAACACGACACAAAATACAACAACAAAAGAAAAACGAAAAAATAAAAAAAACAACTAAAATGGGGTGTTTGAAAAAGGCTCGAAGTGGATGAACGTCAACACAAATAACGAGAGACACGAATGGATGTGGACACAGGCAAGACACAACACAGACAAAAACAGACGAAAATATAGTAGGCTTCTCAAGACAACAGATGCTGTGATGTTCCCGTCTGCAAGCACATGTACAGACTGAGCAACTGCAGCAGGCATTGTTTTATCGTGGGTTTTTCTGCAATACAGGCAACATTCGCCCGCAATGTCGTATATACACACTGTCATGTTTATAAGATATACTTCCGCCCAGGAACGAACCAAACTGTGCAGTGCAGTGGCTCGTGGCGAGCTGTTGCAAGGTGGACTGGTGTTTGTTCAGTACTGTACAGACTCAGTACACGCAGCACGAAGCAATATCCACACTGGAGCTGAGTCAAACTATGGATGTATGCGGCCAGTCATGACATGACATAGCTGTATTATACACTGTAATGTGACATCCGCCGTCTTACAGGCGGCAATACTTGACTGTTTGCTGGGTTTATACGTTGTTCAGCTTGACAAATATCACTGGCATTCTCTTGTAGTTGGAGCTGTTACTCTATTTGACTGAGCCAATAAGAATCCCGCTTTGTAATACTTGATTCCTGTTATTGGTCTGCAGACAGCTACGCTGTGTCAAACTACATCATCCACGCTAACATTTTGCGAGAAACTAGAGTGTTTTCAAGGTTATGTTGGTACAAAATATTTTCGCGATGTACCATCATCGCTAATCATGAGGCAACAGACTAGATAGTAATACACTAATACAGACATGAAATGCAGTGGCGGCTTATTTGATACGGGGAACTTGGGCGCTTATTGGTTGCCCGACGTTGTTGATACCAGCCCCGTGTATGTTTGGTTCCTGCATGTTACTGCAGGTTTCCTATTGGCCTGGCTGCCGGCTAGCAGGGCGTTGATTGGTGGTAGGTGTCTCCGCCATGTTGCTGGCCAGGGAAGCCATTTTGCTGGCGTCTGTGACTGAGTTCGTCGTTCTACCGGCTACTGTACTTCTGTATTCCTAAGTATTCTGTGATCAGTCTCTCACAGACTTTGTGTCTGATTGGTCGAGGTAAGGTTTGTCGATTTTAAATTCGCCGCTGCAGTTTTGGTACCATTAAATAAACAGAAAAAGTTGTTCAGTTTGGACAAATGGTATATCTGCCACGGGAGTTTTCAGAGTTGTGGTATTTTAACGTAGCGACATCGTCCGGTGCAAGACGCAGTGTTTAGCACTGTGCGCCTACGTCATATGCTACCTGTCCTACACTGTAGTTGGCGTTGTAGAGTTATACGGGCAATACATGTTATAAGGCTCCGCAGTATTCCGCGTAACCAATCGTGTGTTCGCTTAGGGACGTGTTCATTTTTACATCCTTCCATACTTCAGAGGTCCCAGCACGCAAAGTGTGCCTGGCCATGGGCTTGTGAACATATTGTAACACGCTGTATATAATGTAACTGACGTGTCGTGTGTGCACAGCTGTCAACTACTGAATGTCACGTATGTAAGAGGAGTTTTCATAAACCTCTCGAGGGTAGGGTAGGGTAGGTAAGACAAACTTTCAGCTCAAGGTGTAGGGAACCTAACTCGACTTGATCGAATGTTTCCACGACAATCAACTCCACACCTGCCCTGCTCCTGACAAGGTAAGTGGTAGATAGCAGAACAAATCACAACTAGGCGCAAAAAATATTATTCAGCAGACAAATAAAACTACAAATGAAACTCAACACACTGTGATCAAAACATCGAAAAACAAACACGAAGCATAATTATATGTAATTTAAACAAAATAACACGTAAACAACGAGCTGCGGCTGAGAAATGTAATAAAATAATTACCATGTATAAGTACGTATGCGTTGTTTGGTTACCGCTATCTTGAAACCCTGAACAACATTACATATGTTCATCAAGATCCAGGTGATGGTCACGTGACTCAGATAACCTACACTACTGCAGCAGGTAGCGAGCTCTGTGAACGCCCAATGTGTCGTCACCTCGTCTACACGATGTTTATCAATCTGCGTCTTATTTCTCTGAGGGCCTATAGCTCGTTACCAGTGTTTCCAGACATGGCTTTACGAACAAAATATGTCCACACGTTACCCACCCACCTGCCACAGAGCCGTGTAACATATATTCATCTACAACCTGTAGTCAAACACTCTTCTGGATATGTGCTTCGTAACTTGTTCAAACTAAGTAAGTCTGGACCACGGTCGTAGAAGAACAGGTCTGGACACTCGCCTGGATATTTGACCCTCTTGTTGTTTGGCTGTAGTTCACCAAGTTACCGAGAATATTGTGTTTTATTGGCGCTGATATTACGGCGGTCGAACTAAACTCCGCCCACTTCCTTTCCGCTAAGATAAACAATTTATCAAAACATATTATTTATCAATTTATGAAATATTTTCTTCACTCACAAATTTAAGAAAAGGCACAAGCAATCTTTATTTACTTTATAAATTTAACAATGGAAAAAAGTGGACGGAGTTTGAGTCCGACCGCCCGGAAAACAGCACCAAAAAGCACGACATTCTCGGTAACTTGACGAACTACAGCCAAACAACAAGGGGGTCAAGCAAAATACATTGGTAGATAGGCGAGTGTCCAGACCTGTTCTTCTACGACCGTGGTCCGGAGTTAGGCACTCACTGTTCTGACAATCTGTTTAGTACTTTTCATATTCTCAACATGTTTTCAACATCGACATACAAGTTACCTCAGAACCATAGAGTTATACGAAAAACTCTTTACAGAAATTTTTGTTTCCATCAAGTTTCTCAACAAACTCTTCGTATGATTGAAAGATATCTTAAGTGCATCATATCTAAGTTAAAGTTAAAGGAAATTATGTGATCTTACTATCTCATCTAAATCATAAATATTTATTAAATATCTCGCGAAATACTTCGAGGAAAATATATTATGAAAGCCACCACGTGTTCCACCTCGTAGCAAGGTCACGTGTACGAGAGAAGGCCAGGGTGAAGGTTGGGCCGGCTGCTGGACCAGCGAGACTTGACTGTCGCCCTCTAAGTGAGGTGAGTGTGGAGCAGCGACGGAATGAGTGAGGCGGGGGAAATGAGAGTTCCCCGAGAAAACACGCCGGCTAACGACAACGTCCGCCATGTTTGCCACATGCTAACCCACCGGGGATGTAACTCAGATCTCCTAGGTGGGAGGCGAGAGGTGTGACCCCTCGACCACTGCAGTCGTGTATTATACTGCTGCTAGGACCTTAGTTCCCAGGCACGTGCTGAAGACACTCTGGTTGACAACAATCCTGCAGGTAATAAGCTCTCAGAGCCAGCAGCCAACAAACATGTGGTAGGTGAGCCACGTATATACATAGGTGACTGCATTTCAAATGTCCTTCAATACAAGATATAAACATATGTATCAATATGCTTCACATCTCTTTGTATCGCCTGTTGTATATTTAAGCGGGATTTCATTCTTTGCTGAAACTCTAGTCCGTTAATGACACGTTGCGAGAAAACATACATACGTCTATTGAGTGTAAAACAATATATTAGTGTTAAATGAATTACTTTATTGTGGAATACAATTTCAACTTTATACGTAGAACACTAAATATAAATGTTGCAAGAATTGCCAACACGACAAATATTCCTCGATATATTCTACATAGAATGCCTAATACCTGAAGTTATCTTCGAGAGTTAATTTAAATGCCATTGTTGGTTAAACTGTATGTAAACCGCCCCGCGTACATGCAAGCCTGTACAGGCAGGGCCCTTAACCTTCCAGTAGACACGTTGCACAGGATGGACACTTAGCCCTCGTAACTAGCAAGAAAAACAAATACTTAACCGAAGAATGCTGAAGTTTCCCTCCTCAAACGGACAACTTATACAACGAAAATAAATGTTACAATAACAACTAAATAATATCGTGCGTTTATGCTAATACGTGTCATCAACAAATAGTTTTACATAGTGTGTTAAAAGGTTACTGCACTAACGGAAATTATATTATCAACTTACAATGACTGAAAACACAAAATTCTACTCAATTGGGTGTTCTGACTTCGAACGTTATAGCACTCTCTTAACATGCTCCGTGTTAAGTGCCGGTGTTATAAATATAAACCCACGTTCACAAATGCTGTTGGCGAGTTAAGAATAATCCTCGACTCAACTTGCGAGACGTACAGTACACTTCAGTAACAAGTTGTCTCCAAGTACATAACTATGACGTATGTCCATGTGTTCTGTCCCTCGCCAAGCCGATAAACTTGTTCCCTATACGTGTGTGTGTCTGCTTCAAATAAACTGCCAAAAACTGTTTTCTCTCTTTTCACTATACGTTGCATTTTAGTGATATTTTACGAAGTAGTTGTTAGAGGAAGATGTAAAAAAACAAAACTTAATTCACAACAAATACATTAGAACAGTTTTTAAAGTTTTACGTATATTTGGTAATATAAATGTCAAAATTATACCTAACCACCTTACTGGTCTGCGTCTTGTGATAACTGATACATCAACTAAAGCATTATTAATTAAAGAAGTTTAATGTGAATTATATGTGGTGTAGCATGTAATTTTATTTTGAACTGACAGGTCTACAATTGTCTGCAGATTAAATACTCAGTGGAAGCGGAACATATTCCTAAGGAATCGCTAAACCTGACTTTTTTTTTATTTGTGCGGAACAATATTGTTTAACTGCCATGCTCCCTTGATTCTGCTGGTTTTGCGATTGTTATTGTTTCAAACCTAAACGAGAGCAGATACCAAAAAAGTGGTTGGGCCGGTTTGTTTGAAATTGTTTTAGCCGTAGTAGCCAATTAAAAAAAAAAACAACAAGAAATCGTGCAGTTTCTACTAAAAAGTTAATTATATAATTAGCAAAAACCATAGTTATGTGCCTGAAAAAATCAACCAACATGGAGAAGATGATTTTAAACAAAACCACCAAAGAGATTTTAATATCTGCTCTTGTTTAGGTGTAAAAATTTATAGGTACCGGTGTCGATACTAAACAAAAAAAAAATAGAAACAAGAGAGAATGGCCTTAAGGCGGCAGCCTGGCTGGTGCTCCAACTGTGTGCAGCGTGTTCGAAGTGAAGTTACGTTTTTCCTCAGAGACCAGTAAACGTGCGTCCACAATGATTACATACGAAAATAAAACACACTTCATACTACTTGTGAATATGACTTTTAAGACATCACGCACATTGGAAGTATTATATTAAAGCACCCAGACTTGGTTAAACCAGCTTTTTCACGCGGTTGTGTCTCAAGATACATATAACGGATTTGTTATAAATTAAGGTCTACAAGTACATTGGACTTGCTACAGTGACGCGGTCAATATAATGATAGGATCACCGCTTAAAGTTCCACAGTAAAGACGTTACGGCGAGAACTTTGCGCGCTCGTTTACGACTCTGGTCGTAGAGGCGATATCACAATACACGTGCCGGCCGACGTCGCTCTTAGCGCCTCATAGATTACAGCCTCACACACAAACATACCCTTCACCAGGCGGTCGCCTTAACATGTTATCAGTGTACTTAGAACACGGTCGTAGAAGAACAGGTCTGGACACTCGCCTGGATATTTGACCCCCTTGTTGTTTGGCTGTAGTTCACCAAGTTACCGAGAATATTGTGCTTTGTTGGCGCTGATGTTAGGGCGGTCGGACTAAACTCCGCCCACTTCCTTTCCGCTAAGATAAACAATTTATCAAAACGTATTTTTTTATCAATTTATGAAATGCTTTCTTCGCTCACAAATTTAAGAAAAGGCTCTAGCAATTTTTATTTACTTTATAAATTTATCAATGGAAAAAAGTTGACGGAGTTTTGAGTCCGACCGCCCGGAAAACAGCGCCAAAAAGTACAACATTCTCGGTAACTTGACGAACTACAGCCAAACAACAAGGGGGTCAAGCAAAATACATTGTTAGATAGGCGAGTGTCCAGACCTGTTCTTCTACGACCGTGACTTAGAAACTATACAGACATAAGTTTCCTGCCGATGTCGTAATGGTAATGTTATCACATTTCCACTGCTGCGAAGTCACACAATCATAGCTGTGTTCCAATTCATCCCCTTGCATAGTTAACCTTGAAAACTTTATGAGTTATGTGTTTCTGACCATTTAGTAAGAAAGTGCGCATTCGATAATTTAAACACATTTACGTCGACTGTAAGTTTTCCTTATTTTTTTTTTTTTTTTTTTTATAAATGGGGTACATCACATGACCCAAATTTCTCTTTCAAAATCAAACAAGAGACATTCGAAAACTATTAGGGTTTGTATAGGGTGAGTGACTTGTCTCCTTGTCAGAAGGGTACATTTGAAAGTGCATTTCTCTGAATGGGAACAACCTTATGTGATGTCGTGCCCTCAGTGAAATTTTTAAGGGCCCATATGAGATGAAGCGGAGCACATATCATGTTAAAACTCATAATAAAGGAAGTGCATCAGTAGAGGAGATATAGTACCAACCTGCGTCATGTAGTCCGGTACTAGCTCAGGGCGCGGGAAGGAGCTATGCTGATGTAAGGGCGCACATAGAAGTTGTGCGACACCAACATCGCAACCACTGCACACTGTATCCGTACTGTTGCCTGTCATGCCGGTCACAACACTGACTGAAGCCCGCCTGGCCGCGCGTGCGAGCCGTGTGGCCCCGCCCCCTTCACTTCCCCTACCTCTCCCCTCTCCCTCCAGGCCCGCACAGACGCCGCACCGCGCCGTTACGTAACAACTGCCGCGCATCGCCCCGTGAGCATCTCAGCCGCGCCCAAGGTCACCTGCGTGCATTCCACGCCACCTCCTCCTCTCCAACCCTTACACTCTGCTCCTACGACACCCTCCAAACAGGATTACGACGGTCTACAGCAATTTTTATCTCATATTTTTATGTGTGTACCAGATATGTATTTCTTCATTTAGACAAACATTGTAACAAAATTTTGCTCTTATATTTTTGTCTCTCTTAGTTTTTGCGTATTGGCTCATAAATGTCAAAATTTGCCTGTTACGGTTTTAAGTACGACACTAAAACCATGCAAAAAAATCCACAGTGAATAACGATGTTATACATTTTAGGCTAAGATCTAATATGTAAAACCCAAAAAATAGTATATTGTATTTTTACAATTTTTAAAGATTTTCACAACTTTTTTGACAATAAAAATAAATAAATAATAGTAAAATAATAAAAATTTTTACTTAACTTTTTATTTTACTGTGCATTTTTCCCCTTATTCGGCAGACCTCACTTGAAAAAAATTGACTTAGGGGTTCCTAAAAAAAGGTATTTGTCCTAGAACCTTCAAATTATACCTACCAAATAAAAACAACCTAAACAGTGACAAATATCTACTATAAAATGTTACTATTCATATTTAACTACAAAATAATTTTTAAATCTGTATTCCATATAAACAACTATTTTTCAGTAAAATGAATGTGCAGTGACATTATTTATTATAAAATGTTATTTCAAATTCATAAGCATTTTCGTATGGATTTAAAACACAAAATCCACAGTAAACTATATCAAATAATTCAAATTTTACAACTTCCCAATTTTTAAATTTCATACAGTTTTTCTTTACAGCTATTTTGGTATTGAAATAAACTTTTCTTTTCGAACAAAACGATTAACAAAATGAAAATTATAATCAACCCAATAGCGTTCGAAGGTATCTAACACTTATTCCATTTATGAATTTTAAAAAAATTATATTTACTTTTTTAAGTAGAAGTTAAAAAATAGCACTTGCAGAGAAGGGAGGAGCCCTGAATAGGATAGGTATTTTGTGAAATACAGCTACCATTACCCATAAACAGCTGTATCCTGTATGTTATGGCCACTCGCACATGGGAATAACTAACTGTCTATGGGCTATTTTCCCATTTAAACTATATTTTAAAAAAATTGTGTGTATATTTTATATATATATATATATATCCTTTGAATAAAAAGTATCAACCACTAGTGGTAAAGTACTCAACAGCTAGTATAACATTTACAAATTACTTTAGCTTTATCGTTAAAATGATAAAATGTCAAATTTTTTAATTTTTAGTTATACGCACGAAATACATTTTATTCAAGTTAAATCGTCTCTGGAAACTAACTCTTTGCCAGTTCGACGAAGAAAAAAAGTACTCTCAGACCATCTATCGAGTGAGGAAAACTGACGCTCAGAGTTACCTCCACCCTTCCTCTTGCAGTCAGAGTATAGAGAGAAAGAGTTTTGTTAGATCTCTAAGCATGAAAGACAGTAATTTTATGTACAATGAAATTATGGTTTAATTTCTAATATTGCAGTTATTTCAGCAGTATCGAAGTCAGTTAATTTTTCCTTGTCATCACTTATTTCTAACACAATATTTCTCACTTTCGCTGTTTGCATTGGAAAAAATAAAACGTAATGTGGGTCATAATGATTTGTTTCACCAAATGATACTCTCTGTTTAAATTAAGCAATAATACTGGTTTCTCTATGGTTATAGTAATCATGTTTTAGAATACTAATACAATTCGCTAAATTACAGTGAATGTTTCTTGTTTCAAATGAAGTAAATTTTGGTATAACATCAGCAAAATGGCACTGATTTTTTGCTAAGACTTTATTTTTTGTAAAACTTAGAGTTCAGCAATTGAATATGATTTATCGAACAGCAGATTGAAAATGCAGTTTATTTTTACTCTGCTGTTAATATTATCTTCTTCTAAAAATATTTTATCATTTTCAATTGGTGGTATTGTTCATATTGTAACAACTTTACTGTCCTATGCGCGGTCAGGTTCGTTTGGGATGGAGGGCTTAGATAATTAAATTAATTAATTTAATTAATGTTCTTAATTTAATTACAACACTCTACATTAACTATACAACACTCGGGATTAATCTTTTTTCAAATTAAACACTTACATATATTATATACAGGAAATCTCCCTTGAAACCTAATATATTACTCTAGTGTATAATTAATAATGTCTGTCTCGAATCAGTCCTCCAACCACATAAGTTTCTATCTAGAAACGTCTCACAATGCACAGCTACAGTTCAACCTGTTTGTCCACTCTCACACTTACTCACACCACTTTAAGAGTGTCACTGTCGTTCACACCTCTGTAGCCTCTCCTAGACCTGCTGGTCCCGCCTCGTCCCTCGCTACCAAGTCCATCGCGAACACTCACCAGCTATACGCCACAATCACTCCGTTTATGCTCGTAGTGGGCCATTATTAATAGTTGCTTGCCACGACACCCAGAATATTCTCAGACCTCGCGACCATGATGGTTGATGTAAGCTGAACATTCTAGATGTTGCAGGATTATTCAATTACGTCCAAACTGAAATCCTGTCCCGGATGACTGACAGGTGCCCACCCATTCTGAACACCCGTGTGGTCAGCTGGGCACGAGTGGTCCGCATCGCCAGGGGCGGGAAGATGGGGGAAGGAGATGGGGCGCAGTCTACTGACTCGTCGCGTGACTGGAGAAAGCGAAGCAGGGGTAGAGGAAAGAGGAGAGGTGCAGTCTTCTATCTCGAAGCAGGGGAGGGGAAGGCGCCGCCATGTCGCCTCACTTAATGCCCCCGAGAGTGCTGACTTGATACACTATAATTTTTAGCAGATTATCATTATATATTGAGTAGTTGGAATTTATCTTACGTTTTCATCCCCATTTTGATCTCTAATACAGAGCTTGTTATAGTTTCTGTGTAATGTTAGGTGTAAAACATGTAATATAAAACTGAACTAAGTCCACGGAGTGATCTTCTGTTTCTAAAGATAAATCCGGTAGTTCTACAATGATATAGTAACCTGGACCTGATGCTGCACACATTCATGTAGTGTCTGTAATTCAGTAGTCGTTCCTTGCCACCACGTGTTTAGTTCTAGTTGAAATTATATCAAATATTTAACACATATTTTACACAAATAAATGACAGGGTCATCGCTTGATGTCCCGTTTAAATACACTTTCTACGAAAACATTGCATGCTAGTTTAGTACTCCGTGCCTAGAGGCGATGAGGTGTTTGATGGATGTGTTAGAGTCGACCTATCACCTTCACCTTTTCCCATGAATCAAACTGAGAAAAAAAAAAAAGGAAACACCAACAATCAAGCCTCTAATGTTATTTGGTAGTAAATATATTGATTACTAAACCTAAAGAGACAGATTGGGATATAAAAATAAGAATACCCAACAATATTATGTTAACAAAACTCCATGGTAAATGTCAAAATTTGCCTGTCACGGTTTTAAATACAAAACTTAAACCAACTAACATACCAAAATGGAAAAATTCACAGTGAATAACGATGTTATAGACTATGTCGGGTAAGGTGGAAGAAATTACACTGTTAAAAATTATTTAATAATTTTTTATTTATTTATACTATCAAATTTTCTTCTTATTCGGTAAGCCTCACTTGGAGAAAAAAATTTGACTTCATTGTTCTTAAAAAAGGTGCTTGTCCTAAAACCTACATACATTATTTCTAGCAAGTATGCAAGAACACATAATCACTAGCCATATATGCAGGGCACTATGAATGCTAAGATTGGCACTAACTCCTGCATATGTTGTCTTACGTGATTTGACTTGTCCTTGAGGACTTTGAACCAATAGCAGCCCTGCATGAAAACACTCACTGTGTCCCGCATTACTGTGCCAGATGTACAACTGTCCACTCACTGAAGCAGCACTCAATGTACAAGTAGCTGAGGACATAGTGTACACAGGGCTGTGGAGTCTAGCCGGTAGATAGTTGAACCCACGCGACTTCCCTGTCTTTGCTTTATACAGGACGTGGCAACATAACTTCCTTTCTTGAAATGTGCGCCATTCAGGCCTATATGTTGTAGCGGGGCGGGAATGATCTCATTCGAGAGGTGAGGGTGTAAAGTTTGGTTCCTCACCGCTATAAGTCGTCACCATGCGTTGCAACAGCGAGGAGCGTACATTTGCCGCCGAGGAGTACTATTCGGACGGCTCGATGAGTTGGACTTAGGGGATGTTTGTTAGCAACAAGACGAAGCAACGGCCCACACTTCAAGGACATCGAAGGTTGCTTTAAGGCAACACTCCCCGGACCTCCTCATCTCAATAAGGGGTGATTTGGAGTTATCAGCCTGTTTGTACCCAATCTGTGTACTTGTACTGTTGTTACATTGACTGTGATTTGAACTTGGTGCCTGCCCGCCATATTGAAAACAAGAGAAGTTAGTTCGATTATCATGGCGTCGGGAAGCAAGTAGTTGTGTTTCGGTTGCGAACAATTTTTGGTCCTACGGCCCGGACGAATACCAGTTTCGTGATATTATGTACGGCAGATGACGCCACAGTTCGTGAACAATTGTTTTTGGTGATGAACGGCCATCGGTGAAAAATAAAACTAATAAAAGAAAAGGTTTTTAGGAACGGCACGTCGCCTGGCCTACTTCTATCGGTTGAACTTCAAGTCAGTAAAACGTGTGCGATGTGCAATTTATTACAGTCCACTGAATCTTGAAGCGAGGTTAAAGTATTAACGTAACGGTAAGTTTAGTGAAGTGAACTTTCGCAACATGGCAGCAGCGACGCCAGAAATGCAGTATATTGTTTTCAACTTTATCTTGTCTCAAACTGAAGAGGCCAGAGAATTGTTTGAGGCGTCACAGCACG
>PNEQ01064659.1:15060-81213 GCA_003012365.1 Medauroidea extradentata | reverse complement strand
CCTCCACCTCACTTCCTTCACCTCACTTCCTACACCTCACTTCCTCCACCTCACTTCCTTCACCTCACTTCCTCCACCTCACTTCCTCCACCTCACTTCCTTCACCTCACTTCCTTCACCTCACTTCACTCACCTCACTTCCTCCATCCGTCCGTCCCGTTTACACTAGTACACTTCCCTTTGGCGACTTGAGCCACGGTCACACTAGAGTTCTTAAGAGTTACTGCATCTGGCGCATGAGCCATGCTGTAGCGTGGCACGGAAATGATTTTTTCTTGTGTAGCTATTAAAATGTTTCCAATGTGTTTATATACGAAAAGAAGAGACAAATTTCAAACTGTGTCGTTGGTTTTTAAAATGCCGTTTGCTAATTAGAAACATTATTTTCAAGCTCCTCAAAAGCGCTAAAATTTGCTTTGTTACGTTGCTGTAGCTGAGAAAATCAATCGTAATCTTAAAACAAAATCATAGAAACCTGCATTGAACTTTAGCACATTCTTTCCATAAATAAAATAACAGGGTCACCGCTTGAATTCCCATTGAAAAAAAAAAACGCTCTACGAAAAAACTGCATGCTAGTTTAGTCCTTCGCGCCTAAAGGCGATGAGGTATTTGACAGACGTGTTGAGTTTTCTCGAATTATCGTTTTCCCTGTTTCTGGGCATCAAACGTAAAAGTAAAGCTAGCGTCCACTATCTCTTAAACATGATTAGTTTAACACATCCGGCAGCCATGTTGAATCGCGTTTAGTGCTAAACGTGTTTGCAAGGTTACACACGTAAATCTCTAACACCTACGAACTTTTCAAACCCAACATTGGATCCTGAAATGTACCAAATTTGGAGCCACTAACCCATCGCAAAACGAATTTCGCCCCAGCTTGTTCCAGAGCTTTACGTGCACATCTGCATTTCTGCTTCATAGGCAGCGACTGGACTTGATAACTCTCACGTGTCTTGCAGATCTAGCCGCAAACGTGTTGTGTTGCAGTAACGTTATTGTGAATGGCACAGTCAAATGAGTGAGTGAGATATTTTGGTTAACCTTTCAACATCGAGGTCTTTAACGCTGGGGGGGGAGGGGGTTGACATGATGTGAGTATCGACCAGCGCCGGAATGAAAGGGCAGGGGGTAAACAGGAGACCCCGAGAAAACCCGCAGACCAGTGGCATCGCCCGGCACGATTCCGACATGCGAAAATCCGGGGACCGACCCCGCCTTGATGGGAGGCGAGAGGTCTGACTCTCGGCCACCGCGGCTCCTCACAGTCAAATGAGCTTAAGAGATTTTAATCAAAACTTAACATCTAGGTGTTTAGCGCTGATTAGGGGTGACAATGTGAGTAGCACCGGAATGGAGGGGCGAAACGGGAGATCCCAGAGATAACCCACCGGCCAGCGGCATCGTCCGGCGCAATTCGCACGTGAGAAAGTCCGGGGACAGGCCCCGTCGTGAATCGAACCCGGATCGCATTGGTGGGAGGCGAGTACTCTATAGTCACTGCACCAACACCGTTCCCCACACTCAAATAAGAGATGTCCCTTCACAACAGCTCGCTATCAATAACAACAAAGCAGGGGCACTTGACACCAGCCACTAAAAGAAAATGGGACAAAATTATTTTCGCGAAAAGTTCGTTGCCCTAAACCACATTTAACTATGTCTACACACACTAGTGACTTTTCAGTCATGTTGCATCTAACTACAAAGCTTCTCTGCGTGTAAATAAACGATTTAAACCTAAAATTTACCGCGAGCAAAACGTCGCACCAAAAAGCATATGTGTCTGTTATACTGCTTGTTACTTGAAGTGGCCAATTGGAGAGCAGCAGATAAGATATATCGTTCGAAACTACAAATGAATCTAGTTCACTTTAAACGAGGAGAGACTGTGATGTGAAATTGTTCCGTGCTCGTACAACCTCTTTATAAAGCTGAAGATGTTTCAGCCATGAGCCTTCATTTATCCTCTAAAGAGAACGGATATCAAAAAAATGTCCCCCAGTTTTGTTTTAAAAAAACTTTATATACGTATTCTAAGTTAGCGAATATTTTAAAGACGAAATACACTTTTTTTTAGCTAATTATGTAATTGAGGAAATTCTCATTAAAGATATCAATAGCAAAATCGAAATATTTTCGTCTATAAAACATTACTCTACACAGTAAATAGAATTTTTAACAAAACTGTGGAACAGATTCACGATATCTGCTCTCGTTTCGGTAAAAAAAAAATTATCGTAGAAGGAATAGAAATTATGTATCATGTCCTTAATTAATGTAGTTCTGTATCTAATGTGTCTACAACCTCACAACCTTTCATTCCAGTATAAGCACCAATCTTGAAAGTAGTCGTCCATCTATTTCGACATGGGTAGTTTCGTCCCGTGCTAAAAGAATACAAAACCTTTTTCCAGTGAAATTTTGTGAACTGAAAAATAAAACGACAGGGGGAATTAAGAATTTTTTTATCGTCGTATAATACTTGCGGACGTTTCACAGTACTAACTGCACCATCGAATATGTTTTTAGCGGGCTGTCGGAAGTGCCAGTGAAAATCAAAGACAACGCTTAGCTTTCTGTATAGCAGATTTTACTAGTCGAAAACGAACAATTTGCAGTTGAGATTTGTGAGTAAGCAAACGGTATTCAGGTCATATATGTTAGTTTTCCTTCATGTGTTAAAAGTAGGTAAGTAGAAAACAATTTATGAGAATTTTAAACAAGTTTATTTTTTAATTAATTACTCAACTTTTGTTAAACCGGTGAATATTTGACACTAAGACGATGTAGGCTTTACTCAATGCCGGACTGAAACCCGTATTTACATACGCAGGAATTGAGGCGAATGCAGCTGTAGGCCAGTGGACTTAATAATATTGTAAGTACTAAGAAGAAAAGTTTTGTGAACACTTGGTTTATGTTAAGGAAGTCAGGATTTCAAAAGGAAACATCGCTCTTTTTTACAGGTGTATTAAACATTAAAGAAAGAAATTGCATAAGTTTGTCATAATCTCAATTCTCTCCCAAAAATTTCACGCAGATTACTTTTGCTAGAAAGAATCAACTGTAAAAATTATCCTTTTAAAAGTAATTATTTTTATTCAGTTATTCCATACTTAAGTCTATGGCTATAAGCCTGATAAACTTATGTCGCGTATTACTTTATTGTCCGTTTTCCGAAGTAGCTATTCCTGGAACGTAATTGTGAAGCCTGTTTGCGGTTACTTCTTTTGTTGGGATGGTTAACTGCAACAATTTATTCCCAGCAGCACGAAGTAATTATAAATGTGGGGCCGCAGCGCGTTCTCGGGAGCAGCAGGTCGCGGAGAGATAATGACGTAATTAGTTTCGGAAGCCGACGCTTCTTTGTGCGACCGGCTTTGTCTCCTGGCTGCCGCAACGTCCCGCTCAAGACACCGCCCCCTCCCCCACACCTTCCCCAATACCTGCAGAGGACCAGCTACGTAATTGTGAGTGGAGGGAGAGGGAGGTGAAATACAGGTCCAGGCAGAAGCGCCGGAGATGGGAAAGTAATTAAAACAACATTACTGCGGACGCGGAGCGAGCATTCAGGGTGTAAGGCCAACCATATTTTACCACGCGGCCTATTGTTTTTAAACACTGCGAGGATTCCTCTTGAATTATTCAAGTTGCAATTTGTTTTTGCCAGCCAACTTTCGGCAATCCCTTCATCCTGTAATACAGACAAATGAGAAAAATACGTAAACCAATATAGTGTAACATATTTCAACTTAAAGGGCTGAATGGGATTTATTTGAATTTTAGGATAAGTGTGCTACTTTACTTGCACAATACTGCATACCCTTAAGACCTCCGCCTACAACGCGTTGCAGTGTGTTCGTAAATACATTTTTTTACGAAACTATTCCACATGTGCCTATTGTGTCAATGAACGAAAATAAAACACTTCAAACGATGACGGGTAGGTAGTATCAAAACTTCAGTTCAATTAGAATAATCATTTCGAAACCCCTCAAAATGGCTAAAAACAGCTTCTTCAACCAATTATATCTTAAAACTGCTCACGAGATTTACGTGAAACTACCCTACAAATGTGCACTTGACTTTGATCAAAACTTTTCACCAGTAAAAAGATGAGCTCTCCTCTCAAAGTGTCAGTCAGGCGAGTGATCTACGATATCAGTGCACACTGTGTCAGTGTCTTGCGGTAGAAGCGATACCGCACCAGATGAGCCGGTCAACATCGCCCTTGGTGCCGTGTCTCACTCTTACAAACACGTGACCAGTGGGCAGGCATCTTAAAACCGTTGACCGGTTGTAAATTTGAAGACGTCACTTCCAGTCTGCCTGAAGACAGGAGCAGATGTCTGCTCCCGGAACGTCACGACTAGCTCGTCTATGATAATATTGTGTATTGTTCTGTTTCTTCATTGTTGTTTCGTCTAGTCTTGTGTCTGTATCACGGTCGTAGAAGAACAGGTCTGGACACTCGCCTGGATATTTGACCCCCTTGTTGTTTGGCTGTAGTTCACCAAGTTACCGAGAATATCGTGTTTTATTGGCGCTGATGTTATGGCGGTCGGACTTAACTCCGCCCACTTCCTTTCCATTAAGATAAACAATTGATAAAAACGTATTTTTTATCAATTTATGAAACACTTTCTTCGCTCACAAATTTAAGAAAAGGCTCCAGCAACCTTTATTTACTTTATAAATTTAACAATGGAAAAAAGTGGACGGAGTTTGAGTCCGACCGTCCGGAAAACAGCGCCAAAAAGTACGACATTCTCGGTAACTTGACGAACTGCAGCCAAACAACAAGGGGGTCAAGCAAAATACATTGTTAGATAGGCGAGTGTCCAGACCTGTTCTTCTACGACCGTGGTCTGTATCATGCTGGGTCACCTTGCCTTGCCTTGTGTCATGTAAGACATCGTTATTGTCTGCAGTGCCTTAATGTTCGTGTCGTGAGTTTCCTATTTTCTTCGGTTATTTTCTCGCTTGGTTATTTCTTTTGAACATATATTTTCGTTTATTTTAATTTTCTGTGACCGAACACATTTACTGTACTGAGATTTTTATTTTTATTAATTTGTATATTGGCAAAAATCCATAATTGCTTGTTTATCGTGGTTGACTTGTATTTTCTTATTTTTTTTTAATTGCGTATGTCGAAAATATTCTACTGTATCACTTACCGCCATCCTAAAAATCTTTGTGTCATCATTACTTTTTGTACTTCACCGAAAACTGGTTTCATTCTTAAATTTGTACGAACACAAAAAAAAAACACCAAAAACATCAAATCTAATATCTCAGTAGAAATTTCTTTGTAACAAATAAGTACTTTATGATGAAGCGATAAAATTTTGGCCGTTAAAATCCCTTTGCAAAACACTTGAGAAAGCTATCTTCTTCTGAACAGTTTAACAGTAATCGGCGGACAGTAGTTGAGTACGTAATTCTATGATCAGTATACTTACAAATACTGTGCGAACTTTGATTTCCCTCTTAGTTACTTTTACGGCGACGGTACTTAAGTCCTGTCTCAGGGAACACACTAAACTTAAAACAATTCCACATTAAATATTTCGTAGAGATCGTTGCATGCATAAAAATGATTCGCGGACATCACGTTTCAACTTGTGAGACAAACGAAATGTGAATTTTATAAACAACTAGCTGTTCGGCATTCATTGCAACGCCCATTAAATATTTGAAGTAATCCGTTCTGTCTCTCTACAACGATTCGCAACCTCCCCCCCCCCAACCCAACCCTTCGCCTCTGCCCCAAAATTAAATTTTCTTTCTGCCAGAAACCTTCACCGACTCACGCACAACATACCAATGTTTCACCTAAATCTGATGAACGGTATGGGGACGCATAGGAGACGAACGAACAAACGAACAACCATTTATTTTCATACATATTACCACATTTTGACTACAGGTGGAACGGCATAGAAGTTTATGTCTTGCTGTGCCATCTATTGACGAGTTTGAGAGATAAATAAATAAAATTAGTAGTATGAAAACCTTCGCCACGGAAAAATACATGTATGTGCCAAGTTTCATGGTGCTCGGTCAAACGGTGTCTGAGGATTTATCGTGCTCATGCTTATATACATATATCCTGTCGTCCTTCACATCTATCTCATATGTCGCATTTAAATTATTATCGTTTTGCGCCTGTAAGTAGAAACTTATAACAAACTGAAATGCGACGGTTCACAAGGTCGTACATATTAACTGTGTCCGTCTAAACGTCTCTAAACGTGTGAAAGCGAGCAGTAATTTACACCATTAAACCGAACACGCGCCTAGATATGTGCAACACGCAATGTTCCTTTTTTTTCTGCTGTCTTCAGTTGCTCGTCCTCTCTTGACTTGCATAAAAAAAAGTTTAACGATGTTACCGATTTGCTGAGAAAATAATTCTTCTATGAAGTACTTGGTACAAACCTCAACAAATTAATATATTTACCATTATTTTTCAATATTTCAGGAACTTCCCTCAAAATAATTAACCTCGGGTCGCGCGATATTCAAATCTGCACAATGATGTTTGCCTCTGAAACTTTGCAGGAAGTCATTTCCGGGCAAATGTCCATTGAAATTAATACCTAGTTCTGTGTTGCCTCATTTAGTTTACGACCTCTATTTCCAGAAAAGCTTGTTTATGATAAAAATTTGTTTTACCATGAAGACTAATTATTTTGAAGATCAAATTATAAAATGTTGGGTAGTTGTCGAAATAAAATTTATTTACATCAATAATAAACGTAAAACTTTTGAACTATTCTACATAGTAAAAAAAATTCACCACTTCTATGTAACAGTTTTACTATACCTGCTCCCTTGTAAGTGACCACACTTGTATTGTAACCACTGTAAAAGTTTATATATTTACAAGGCGGAAGTATTGTAACTTTCCGACACTGCGTTTAGGTTAATAAATTCCTAAACATTTTAGGAGGATTTTTTACAGTGTATAATAGTACACTTTTGGCGTCAAAGGCATCAGAATATGTCTAGACCATGTAGGGATTGTAAAACCCTGAAACAATTATATTTGTGCAGAGATCCGTTATGGAGAGAAGTCACTAGATTTGTATTCCCACGAGGTCTGAAAATGCACCTTCCAACAATTACGATTCAAGAATTCTTCCCCTGTGTATTATTACATCTTTATTTCTTTTGTGACTCTAATTGGCTTGTTAAAAATCTTCTAGTATTCTTGAAATATTTAAGTCGTTCACTAAAGCAGTACACGCTAACAACAAATTTCTTTTCATCCGTTCTTAACGCCCCTTCCTTTTGGTGGTTTATTCAGTACAACAAAAAAAAAATAAAAATGACTTCGCTTTAAGAGCCTCTAAGCTTCCTTCCTTTGGGGACTTAAAACCCAAGCAAAAACATCTCTCAGTAGGTCGCCTACCATAACCAACAAAGATTATTGTAGATGTAGAGCTAAACAATTAAAATACGTTGTAACTTATGAGGATTTCTTTCTTCCTGCAGCCTGGAGACAACAAATCTGCGTTGAAATATTATAAGGAAAGTTTTATTGCACACTTTTCACCAACTATACAATTTTAAGTAACTTTAGTTTAGTTTGAGAGGTAGTTTTCACGAATACTCGTGCCAACATAATATAGAGTTTATCTGAACTTCAAAACCGTACAAATAGTCAATAAGTCATAGAGTTTATTTTTTAATTCCCTTGTCCCGGAGAAGGCAATGCTCTATATCAAATGCTGACAGCAGCAAAGATTTTCTGTACAAATGCGACTAGGAAGGAACAGACGATGGCATACCAGTCAACATTTTCCAGCGTCGGGCAAAGAAAACTACATTAAAAAGTGCATCTGCCATAAAGCGAAAAAAAAAATGCATTCGTGTTGCTGAATCGTAAGATACTTTAGAGGTATGGGCGTATGAACACAATGACAAGGCATATTCTGTATGCACAACAAACGACTGTGCATCATTATTAAATGAAAAAACTCAAGTCATAAGCGTTCGTGTTGTGTCTATACTGCAGTAACATATTCGTGAACAGTCAGTCCTATAATATATCCTTGCTGACTACCGCACACGGTGAATAGTTGTAACGCTGACTTTTCTGCATGGTTTGCAGAACTAATAAGTAAACAAAGTTCACAACATCTAGGTTTAATTGAACGTCATTTTTTATATGTAGCGAAAATACAAATTATACACGCAAATTTACAGTGCAGTTATCTTTTACTTGTGGAATTAAGGAATACGTTATCATTCATATTTGTCACAGTTTTCTGTAAGCTTTCGCCGACCTAAATATTTAATTTATGGCGTTTCCGAGCATTATGTAGCTAAATACATTTCCAGGCGGGTGTACTTGTGCAAGAAGAAACCCACTATAAATTTCCGTCCCCGAGATATAGTTTAGCACAAAATAAATTAAAATAGTATTCATGTACAGTGACTTAAATCAAATTACTTGAAACTTAAGAAAGTTCTATTTTTGCATAGCAAAATTCAAATATCTAACTGAATACCTGAAACAAAAATTTAATTTTTTGTAGTTGGTTCTGTTTTGGATAACTCTGTAGTACAATGAACCAAATAAACCATGGTCGGAGATTTGAAATTGAGTTTTAGAGCATGCGGTTAGTTTTGCCTTTGGGGATATTTTGCTTGCGGTAAGGAAATAATATTACCGTACAGAGAGGAATAATTTGAAAAACTTGCGTTTGGTGTCACAATTTATTATTTAAAACGTTTTCTTTGAAAATAATCAGTTTCGTTGTAGCAAAGATACTACTTTCAACGTTAAGCATGGGTTTAAAATACCATAGCAAATTTCACCGTATAGATTTCTTATAAACTCTCTCAAAAGTTTACCATTATTGTAAAGATACTTTGCATAGGCTCTTATTTAAACAACATTTTCCTTAGCAGCAACAAACACTTTGTTGTGGCAAATAATGTGTTTATAGTGTGACACGAGATCAGGTGCGTGACGAGGAAGTTAGAGGTAAGTTCAATTCTAGTACAAGTTAGAAAGCTCAGTGTTATTAGTTTGTCAAGTGATATTATTACCGGTAGTTGCACTGGTCTCGGCGAGAGCCTAAATCAGGTGTCGCCATTTCCGGTTTACAGATATCCGTGGCTATAGATCTTTATTTTTTCAAATAAAATTATAAAGCTGAAATTATAATTTTTAATTCAATTGGTTTTTATTTTTCTGTAACCTATTTAACATTTATTTTTGCAGAAAATATTTTTGGCGAATATAATTTCGCAATAATTTTTTATGTCTACGGGCCACGGCCGTAGAAGAACAAGGTCTGGACACTCGCCTGGAAACTTGACCCCTTTGTTGTTTGGCTGCAGTTCACCAAGTTACCGATAATGCTATACATTTTTGGCGCTGTAATCCGGGCGGTCGAGCTCAAACTCCGCCCACTTCCCTCCCACTAAGATAAACAACGTATTTTTTATCAATTTATAAAATACTTCCTTCGCTCACAATTTTAAATCGTGGCTCCAGAAATCTTTATTTAGTTCTTAATGTTAACAATGGAAAAAAATGGGCGGAGTTCGAGTTCGACCACCCGGATTACAGCGCCAAAAATTAAAACATTCTCGGTAACTTGACGAACTACAGCCAGACAACAAGGGGGTCAAGCGAAATACATAGGTAGATAGGTGAGTGTCCTGACCTGTTCTTCTACGACCGTGCTACGGGCACATATGCAGCTTCTAGCTCGTGTTTATTGGCAGGATGTATTAGTGCAGAGGAGTCGCTCATTTGACTGTGCCAATCAGAACAAGGTTGCTGTGACACCACACGCCTGTGGTTTGCGGGTACAACCCCCGAGAAGCTGAGAGTTGAAAACATCCAATCACAGACCTTGAAGCAGGCCTGCAGATGTGCACATAAAGCATTGAAACTAATTGTTGCAAAATAGTTTCCTCAAAAAACCACTGTCTCTATCTATTATATTACCAGCTGCCAATTTATAGACCAATTGCAGATTCCAGTCCAAATACCGGCGAAGCCACGGTTAGCACAGTGGCTAGAGCACTCGCCTCCCACCAAGGTCGATCTGGGTTCGAGTCCCGGCTGGGTTCGGTCCCCAGATTTTCACACGTGGGAATCGTACCGGACGATCCCACTGGTCGGCAGGTATTCTTTGGGGTCTCCCGTTTCACCCACCTCTATATTTCCGGCTCCTCTCCATACTCACTTCATGGCAGCCCTCACAAGCGCTAGACACCTCGATGTTTAGGCCATGCTCTTTAGTTTATACTGTTTTTGAGATTATTATTATTATTATTATTATTATTATTATTATTATTATTATTATTATTATTTAAATTTAAATGAAAGCAGATATCGAAAATCTGCCTGACAGTTTTGTTTAAAATGGGTTTTACCGTGATAGCTATTTTATTTTTCAAAGCAAGACATACGGTTTTGACAAAAATGCAATTAAACAGAATTTTGTTAGTTACATAATTAGTTAAAACCATATAATTTACTACCTTGGAAAATATCAGCCAACATGGAGAAGACGATTTCAAACGAAACTGCCAGACAGATTTTTGATATCTGCTCTCGTTCAAATGTATAAAAAAATTAATATTGCTAAAAAAGTAGACACTAGAGAGCATGACCTTAAGAGTGCGTGGTAGATAAATAAACGCTGAAAATATCAATTACTCATTCGTTACGTGTGATCTCTTGCGCCGCAATTAAATGCAGAGGTTCCGGCGTCAGAGATTGAGCCTCAGAAGTTCTCAACACTGGAAATAATTTAGTTTAAAACGTTGGCTAAAACTACTGTCTAGGATTGCTATTGTTTAATTTTCGCAAATTGGCTTCAAGAAACCTACAGTTATAGGTTAATGCTTTTAGCGTTGAATTATGTACCACGCCCTCTTAAGTGCTGACCAAAACCTTTCATTCACTCACACAAATATCGGCGTTCACAAGGAATAGTATTCTTCCTTGCCCGTAGAGTAACTGACATAAGTTGTGTGTTTGTTGCAGATCCTGAGCGGCAACAGCGACACGTCGACCGTGGTCAGTCACCGCCTAATGCCGCCCGTGTACGCCAGTCAGGTGCGTGTGCTGCCCTATAGCGTACATCGCAGAACTGTCTGTCTGAGGGTGGAACTACGCGGCTGTCTCGCCGAGGGTAGGTATACTTGCCTGGTTATAACACCACACACACTTCCCACTTATACTGACATTTGTCGTGAGGTGGTTAAGGTCAAGACCGTTCCTAACGGGGAGAACACCTCCCCCCACATTTCGAGGGATATTCCCCCTCCCCAAAAAAATCATGGAAGAAACGAATAAAAGTACTAATATTTCTACAAGCGGTTTATTCAAAGTTCACATATGAAAACTGCTTAAATAGTCCAAATTTTGCAACTAGAAATCAGCCACTGGATACTTCCCCCCCCCCCTCCCTCACCAAAGGTGAACTGCTAAGCAAGCCAAGGTGGCCGTATTTTCCGCGTTAGAGATCTAGTGGTCCGGAAACGATTAGCACGAAACAAAACGTGCGTTGTGCCTCACCCTAGCAAGTACCGTAAATCGGGGTTACTTTGACACTTTCCGGGGTTACTTTGACACTTTAACATAGCAGTTTTTGGGTTTTCTGGTAAATAAACAGATAATCTGAGCCGAGTATTTTTAATAATTAATTTTATCCTTATAGCTAATGCTTGAAACTTTCGTCAATAAATAACATAAAAACCAAAATTTTGAGTTGTCAAAGTTACTCCGCTAAGTCAAAGTAACCCCGGTTAAATGTAACTGAACAGGTGCGGTGTCTTCTCGCCGATATATTTCCTTTATGGGACATTCAATGGCTACTATCATTTTATGACGTATTAATGATAAAGGTATCTTATTTACGCCTATGCCCTTAAAAATATTCTGCACCAATACTTTCGTACTTAAAAATGCTCTCAAAGAACACCCATCTCTGAAATTTTCGGCAGCTAGGAAATATGCTGAGATTTTTTAATGTTTGCTGCAATGGGAGTTTACAATTAAATTTTATTGGTTTGTGGACATGCTCCATTGCTCATGTTTAGCTGATCAAACCTGTGTTGAATGACAAAGTACGAAAACGAACAAAAAAAAAAAAACAAACATAAAACGCACACAAAAATATAAAATTCAATCCCAGAGGAATTCTGTCAATTCTTCCCCCCTTTTAGAATTCCATTTCTTGAATTCCTTGCTGTCTAATATAGCTGTTATTTTGAAGAAAATGAAAAAAATTGTCAGAATTCCTCTGGGATTGATTTTCTAATATTTTTGTGTGCGTTTTATATTAGTTTTTTCTTGCTCGTTTTCGTACTTTGTCATTCAACACAGGTTTGGTCAGCTATACATTAGCAATGGCGTATGTCCACAAACCACTAAAATTTAATATGAAATATGCTTTAATGAGTAGTGGTAAATCTGAACTTCTTATACACACATGTAACTTATTTTCTATGATATTCCTGTGCAGACGTCATAAATGTGCGTGTTTTGCAGTTTACGAAAAAAAAATTAATACCGAAGCTCTTTGTACGTCCCTCGGAGTCCTGGGCAGGCGGCTACATTAAGGGTGCCGCCTAACTAGGAGCTTTGGCACGAGCAAGGATTGAAATGTACATATTAAAATTATATTCGGCCATGCTGTCATCTTTGAAAGTATCGTTGTCGAATGAAAACCATTTTCTGCCTTCAAATAAGGAAGATAGAGCTACGGGAATAAAAGTTTGTAAAACTATTTATGAATAATTGTTTTAGGTTATTTAGGAATAAATGTTACCTAACCGCGCATAGTTTTTCAGGTACTAAAAATAATTGTGTAATATGTCTGGATTTAGTTTCTTGACATACTTTATTGCGATAAGAAAACATAAATAAGCAGAGTATGCTTTAGTCAACAGTTTACTAAAGCATACTATGCTTATTTATGTATTTCAATTATCTTCAGTTTCCTTTGACAGTCATGTATATCGCAACGGAGTACAGAATGTCCAAGAAAACCCACGTCATCACTTCGCCCCTCGAAATTCTATGTAAAACGAAACCCTAGTATTGCTCCTAGAAGGACTCTGAGTGCAGTCTCTCCCCACATGTTGAATTACCAATTTTTAAATAAATAACATTTTCACAGAAAGAAATTTTGAAAATAATATTATATCGCTTTTAGACTATATATTTGGCTTCAGTAGTGGTCAATATTATTTACATACGCATTACCTGACGACTTTTATTGAAAGGCGAGAGTATATTCACAACTAAAAAATAATATTTGATTAATTACGTTATAGATATTGGTCAGATGTAACGGGTTAATGAGTTTATAGCGAGGTAATGAATTGTACTAGCATTCAATATAACAAACAATAGAAATAATAGTTCCAACATGGATTGTAATGCTCCACCTGAAGAAGAATCAACCCTCACAATTTCGGATTAGTAACATGTTTGTCTTTAATTCAACTAAAAACGTTATTTTGTATTTCAGGCATCGGCGAGGAAAATTACGTACTTTCGTGCATTGTCTACGACTGGCACTCCTCGACTGCTATTGCTTATTTGCTTATACTGTATTGGCAACCATCCGCAAGACAAAAATTATTCCCGATTATTGCTAATTTATAACTACCAAATGCAGTGAATGTGTTATAATTTGATAAGCCTTAAGAAGTGCCGTATCGGACAGAAAACTTAGTTAAACTTCCTGGCAGTAAATTAATAACTCCAAGACGGCAGATACTAACAATTAAGGTGAGGTATCACAAGTCATCTTGTATTACTTTTGTTTGTTTATTCTGGTTGTTTAGAAATGCTACCTTAAAACTGCATAACCATACATAACGATTCTGGTAAAATTACGTCGTCTTGCGATAAACTCATAAATTTGTAACAAATGGTCCATAAGTAGAACATAATTAATCCAATACATATTATTTTTACCGCAAACATAAACTGCTTTTGCAGAGACATCAGATAATGCATATATAAAATTGGTGTCTAAATTCTTATAATATTGAAGCAATATTATAAGAATATATTTAGTAATTTCAACTAAAATTACGTTATGATTCGTTAATGTAAAATATTTAACAGAAACGGGGTAGGAGAGACTAAACTTAATAAAACAGCCGAACAAATATTGCAAAGGATTTATATGGGGAGGAACCGTTATAAAGATGAGCGAATTTTAAGTACAATTCTTTCAAAGTAAAAGTGTTCTAGTTACAATGTCTAAATTAACTTTATGATAAGACTTGGTTTCTTAAAAAATAAAAACCGCAGTTGTTAGTGAATATTAAGCTTTAAAATTACACCGAGCAGTCACTACTTCATATAAAAAATTATCCAGGTATTTCATGCGGCAGGATTCTCCCATAACATAAACGTAGTGTTATAAATTGAACCAGGCATTAGTAATATATTTTAAGTCTGGTTTCCCCTTCAGCCCCGTGTCTGCGAGTTTGGTAAGAAGATAACTTTAACACTGGTGTTAACCGGTTGGAGCATTTTTCAAAAATATGTTGGACACTTCGTGAGTACATTCTGCGTTACGAAGGAAATGTGATAAATTAACAAATGGTAAATAGCTATTAATACAATAAAATTCACGCTGAACACCGACCTAACATATCTATTAGTTAACAGACCATGTATTTCAAAAATGCTAACGAAATATAATTGGCTTCTCCCATATATGCACGTTTAAAACCTAAAACAATTTGTTCTGTGGTTAAAAATTAAAAGTTTGGTCTATGTTGAACGTATTTATTAAGTGGGTATAGTTCATGAACGTTTATTTCAAGGTTTTGGACCAAAAGTCTTAAACTGATGTTCTGATACATATCTGCAAGGTCCACCGACATTTCAGGTTGGTTGAAAACTTGACACGTCGATATAACGGGACTAGCACTTTCTGAACATCTGTCGTATTTTCTATTACCAGGCTGCGACTTGAGAACGAACTTTACACATCGCAAGTTTCGTTTCTTTGAGAAGCTATTTTCTCTGTGTTCACCACATTCGGAACTGGGTTGAGTATAAAAGCCTCGTAGTTTGCTACCTGACTGCAATTTTCGGAGTTTGATGACGTTGCAGCCGTAGCGAACGCAAATCTTGAGTATGTATGCTAGTCGCATACGGTGGACACCGCTTCTACATCGCGGTATCCTCAGGGAAATAGCCGATGATACAAAATACGTCAGCAGAAAATTATGACTTAGTAAAAACAATATGACTTTTATTTTTGTGGTATAGTTATGTTGTTGAGTCGAAATAAATATAAAAATATTACTGAGAGCATAGCTCCGCGCTTTTAACTATCCTCAATCATAAATCTGTGCATTAAATTATCCGCTCAGTTTATGGAGGCTAGGAGGAATCGAAATCGTAATATTCCGTATCGAATGGCGCCAGTGGCCAACAGCCGTACTACGTAGACTGTTGATGCTTTTGTTGTCAACAGATGATGCAGGTGTATACAAGACCAATATTTCAAACGTTAAAATAAAAACATAATATTCAAATTATATGTCCCAGATTTATTCATATTACAAACGTAACGGTAACTGTAATGCTATATTAAATTCGTTTCTTGTACTTTATAATGCCAGTATAGTTCACAGTACAGTCTTTAATAAATAAAAAGATGAAATAATTTGGTTGTAACAAAAGCACACGCTGGTACTGTTTTTCATCGCCAACACTACATTTTGTTTACGAAAAAGCTGTAGACATGTAAATCTATGTTCCTTATCAAAACAAAATTCTCCACGAGCTCGTAGACGGGAATCATTATAAGGAATAATAATTGCTGTGACCAACAATACAAAAATTTATTTTAAATCAAACTATCAGTATACATGTAAAAATTATGTATTTTACTGCCACGGAAGTCTCCAAGAGTCAAAAATAGGAGCAAAAAGAGACAGAAACCATAACGAGAAGTCACATTTTCAACACCCATAACTACATACTAGCACCACTATTAGGTACGTTAGCTTCCTTGCATATTGACGTCATAGAGATTCGTTAACCGCGCGGCTCCGCAGAAACATAACGAAACACGTTCCGCAAAAGTGTTCGTACTCACTATTTGAAATACGTGTTTCGTTATCATGCGGTACATATCGCAACGTCCCGGACGAGTTCGTACTCAGGGTCTTGGTAGCGCCTGTGAAAACACATGATCCGCAACCTTGCATACCTGCTGTGCTACGCGGCACTGTCTAATGTTCCAGGGGCCTTACAAAACTGTCATCACACTTCCTATCGAATCGAACTGATACCATTCTCCAGAACAAAAAGAAACACACCTGTCAGCAGATAGTGGCCATGGCTATGGAAATATATGTATGGGACATATATGAAGCCGCCAATTGGGTGTCACATCATGGCAACACCATGTTCATTAACTTTGTAGCAAGTTCGTTATCAAGTCAGCGCTATAATGTGTCACCCTAAAAAAACGGCTCCAAATTCGTCACAAGAAGCCATCTCCTGAGTATTCTCTCAATGGTATTCGTACGTTCATGTTCGTCAGGGACTCAAGATCTCCAGTCTAAGAGCTGCAACATGAGTAGCCTACTTTTTCCCACCCCATTTCAAGCTACCGTGTTTAATTCTTAGGACCCTGGATGTTCGCGAAAAGATTTTTGCGGCAACTTCCTTCATTTCCTTGCGTGCACAACTACAGCTCTATTTCGTGATTAATGGCAGTCTGTATTGGTGAAGAGACGTCATTCCTGTTGACTGTAACCAATCGGAATAGGGTTAGTGAGACAGCACACTTTTGTAATAGATGAGTTGGCTGGAATAAGCGCCTTAGTAAGAAAATTGCTTTGTGAGATAATGACAGGAATATGTTTAGGAGAAATTAGATTTTTTGACGTGACAACGTCTTATAATTCGATAGAGCCGGCTGCACGCACGAAAAAACATGACTCATGCGGCTTACCTCGCTCTGAGGCGTTCCATGTAAGGCTTGAAGTGCAAGCGAGAGCGCGGAACGAGCGACAAAGAAGTTCGGCAGCGTTCGACATCCGTCTCTCTCCTACTTGAGTGAGCGATGCGTCTGCGTGGAGTAAAAACTATTAAATTGTAAAAAAAAAAAATTGACATAATTGTATTTATGCGTACGAATAAATATAACTTGATCAATTTCATTGTGATTTCCAATTACTTCCTTCTCTATATACATCCAAATCTATTAAACAAATGAAATTAAAATTTTCTTTTGAAAAATGATACCATTCCATCAGTATTTTCTTAAGACGTTGTCACGTTCAACTATCGTCAGTAAACCGACTTTACAGACAACCAATTTTTTTTTTACTTCACGTTTCTCTCACATTATGTTCTCTTAGTACCAATAAGTAACATATATTTACATTACACAAATTAGTAGTAGTTACTATAAACACAGTCGATGTTGAAACAGAAATTATTAATAGCGCAATGGTACCAGCACAGGTCAAGACAAAAATGTATAACCTAGTGAAGAATTGAGAAATCGGTACAAAAATGTGTAGGTGTCTTCTATGGACATATAGAACACGATAAGTTGCTTGATTAAATAAAGGCCTTAGCTTACTAGTCTTTATTCCAGGAACACAGGAATACTCAGAGTTAAAACATCTATGAAGCAGAGCTGCATACGTGCACACTAAGACAACGAAACAAGTTGGTTCAAAAATATTTTCACTAGAGCTCCTCATGGACACGGCTGTGGTAGAGGTTCTCGCCCGGATAGAGTCATATAAACAAGCCGTCCACGAACGGCCGTATAGCAAGCACACCACATGAATCCTGGACTAAACTGGAGACAAAAATGTCAGTCGGAAAACGTCAAAATGTTGTACGACATTTTCCCCACACAACATTGCAACACAGAACGTCCATGTACAATTTTGTATGTGTTACATCGAGTAAACGTAGAATCATATTTGCATTGCACGAGATTTAAATCTGCGCCCATAACAATATGGTCAGAGCAGTGGTAGTAAGATATTTGTGCAGTGCAGGAGGGGTACTTCCATCATGCTGTGTTGCCACATTGTACACGTAAAATGTCATATTACTACAGTCTGCCACTGACATTTTTATATCCAATTTAGCCTACGATTCGCGTCGTGTGCTTATTACGCAGAGTGTATACTCGCGAGTATTCTCACCGGGCAGTTTCATACTCTAGGACGGAGGTATGACGTCACAGGTTTATATAAAATGCCTCGCGTGATGCCATACCTCCAAGTATCGAAAAGTGGCCTTCTGATTGGCTTCTTACCTTCATAAGCGAATAACGAGGTGAGAGTACTACGATTACATAGGTTACTCTACACTCGGCGTAGTGTGCGCGACAACAACCCCAACACTGGGACGTTGTCGGCCCTCCGCCGCGTCCCTCGAGTGCACACAAAACTTGCTCCGTCAACACCCGTGGGGCGTGTCTCTACCCGTGGTTACTTAACGGAAAGCGCGCCCGTCTTAGAAAGGGTTGGGGGGGGGGTGTAACAGGGGCTGCTTTCCTTGTTCCGGCTCATTAGCGAAGTTTTACCCCTCACGACGCGGCTTGGAGATTCTGCCAGCGTCCACCCCCTCCCCACCAACACCCTCCGTCCTACACTGCACCGCGCCATCTTGCGCCCGAACCTCTTACGCGCCCTTTACCCCTCTCAAGTCCCCACTAATTTGTAGACGTCACT
This sequence comes from Medauroidea extradentata, assembly GCA_003012365.1. NCBI lineage: Eukaryota > Metazoa > Arthropoda > Insecta > Phasmatodea > Phasmatidae > Medauroidea > Medauroidea extradentata. Next base: position 62,481 of record PNEQ01064659.1, on the reverse strand, counting down.
CAACTTAAATAGTTTACTCGCCGCTCTTCCTTGCGAGACTACTCCTTGGTGGTGGAAGGAGATAGGGGGGCGAGAACTTGGCACGACTCTTGGGAAGGGTTGAACAGCCGGGGGTCGCCGCCCCCTCGACCCCGCCGGCGCCGCTTGACGGGAACAAATTACAGCCGACCAGCCTCCTTCCAGCTCACCCTTCCCCCTCATCCATAACACTGTAGGCGCCAAGCTTTCCCGCATCCTCGCAGCCTAGTGGCTACTGCACCATACCAACCCCCTCCCCCCAACCAACCCTGGTCTATATCTCCCCCCACGCCACTTTTACCAGTCATCGTGCCTCGCCAAACACTCCAGGCTTGTGTTGACACCAATTTAGATTCTGAATTTAGATTAGCTTTCCGCCTCATTAACGCCCCCGATGTTATGATTCCGGCTTACCAGGATGGAGGGCTTTTGAAGAACACTTTAAACTTACAGCTGCACATCAATCCTTGACTCCAGGAGAAAGTAAACAGTGCAAAAAATGCTGTTACTGTGATGGCAAAATAGGAGAGGCATTTTACTGGGAAAAAATGGCCGTGATAACACGCCAGTGGACCAGTCAACAAAGCCTCTATCTGGCGAACACGCGCTCTGCTATATTTTGTCTCGCGTCAGAGATATTTTATGACGTGATCACGACCGTGGACCGTCAGAGGTACGTCCTTTCATCTTTATTGTCGGTCCAGAGGCGGTTTTATTACAGGTATTGGTGCATGAGAAACAAAAACCTTGTTAAACTGCACACGCTGCAAGACGGAGTGGCATCTTTGATTACCTGCCTGAAGTTACGTTTTCTAACAAACTCGATAGCAACATCAGAATGTGAGGGTGATGGCTCACGAAATGGACGTTTCAGAACATTATGGAACGTCTTAGAAAATTCTCTAACTCTCTAGAAAAAAATTGGAATACTCTTAGTGAAGAGTCTGCTACGTCACACATTTTCTCCGCCCGTTACCACCAACGCACAGCCTCATTCACTGAACCCTCAGAATAGATGGGAGACCAAGGGCTATCTATGACAACAACCGCAAGTGGTAGGTTGTGTTTGGTGGGAGAAAACTGAGAATTTACAACAACAAAAAAAAACCTTATATGTAATGTTAATTTATAATTTTAATCAATACATGTAGTGATTTAGAATACAATCAAATCAATTACTTTCTTACAGCATAGTTAGAAAATATGAGGAACAACATTAAGAAATTTGCTGGCAAGCAGTGAGGATAACAGTATTAATGTTGAATTATATGTAGAAAGGGCCTGGAATTTTCAAACTTTCTCAGTTTATTATTAACCACATAAAGCTGTTTCCCTGCAAATCTACCCTATAATGCGAAGTACTTTATAGGCGGTTCAGAATAAAATGAGCACTCAAATAAACCCTGCTAAGTTCTATTTTCAGCCAATTCGTATCTTTCCGCGCGTAACGGCTAACAACGGGAAATGTCTGACCTCTCTGGATTCGTCACTTGATGTTTTCGCGTGTAAGGTAAATTGTCCCGTCAGTATGAATCCACATAGTTTGATAAAAATAAAGTTTATTAATTACGCAAATTAAAATTATGTCGATGTCGGTTGATTTATTTTCCAGTATTGTATTTAAACTGGAAAATACCCGAAACTTTATTGCATAGATTTGCTACCAACCTCACAAGCAGTAAGGGAACTATAGTTAACGCTGAATTATATGCAGTAACAGCTAGGGATATTTTTCAAAGGTTACATTTTTAGTGCTCACTTTATTCCGAACGCCCTATACAAACTGTCACTTCGACTCCAGCTTCAGGGGCTCGATTACAAGAAATAACTTCCATTGGGGCCAAACAGATATTACTGGTCTCCTACATTATTGGATATTCAAGAAAAAGTGAGCACGCATTAAGTTTTGGCTATATTTTTATGTGTTTAAGCCAGTTTGCACACATGTGCAATAATTATTAATACGTAGCAGTGTTAACAATGAATATAGTGTATATATTTCACAGTAATCAAGAGAGAACTCAAAGGCAACAATTAAATGTATTTATTTTTTATCGATAAGAAGGTCTTTAAAATGTTCACATTACTGTAAACGGCTTATACACATTCCCACGGCACACTAATGTGTTTGTTAAGGGTGACTATACGAGACAGTTCCCTGCCTCTCCTTTCAGCAGCCTTTTTATATTACCCCTTCCAGTTACTTATGGCAACACTTCCCCGTTTTTGTATCCACCAAGACGTTGCAAGCTAACTATACTGCTCACAAATAACTAGACAGTAAGAACGTTCTCATCACAACAAAGAAATATTTTTCACTGATGATATTTATTGCGGTAAATAAATATTGCCTTGCAGAAAAGAAACGTTTGAAAAACATGTTAGGTAGTACAACATATTTTCCTTAAATAGTTTACTTTCAAAATAATATCAGTTTCTACGTATTAAAGATAATATTTTTAAAACATAAAACTTATGTTGAATATACCATAACTAACTTCACCATAAAGACATGTAATAAACTAACTTAGTATAATCACAATATTTGTTTACATTGTCTCCTTTAAACAAAAATTTTCTTTGTAGTTAAGTTACATAGCAGTTGCAAATACAGTAGAACCCTGTTATAACGTTTTTCAAGGGACCTGTGAAAAAAAGTGTTATATGCAGGAAAATGTTATAAGCAGGAATCAGTATTTTTCCACCAATAAATGGATATTACACAACAGTAACTTAAAATTTGATAGTTTATGTACAGTAAATAAGCCTATAATGAGATTAAAAGAGGCTGTAGCTACTGTGCTATCAGAAACATGATGAATACATACATTGTGTGTATAATATAGGCTTTCCCATTTGTCTTCTGTAGGTTCATGATCGTCATATTCAGGATCACAATCTTTAATTTCATTGTAATGTACACTTATGATACTTTCCCAGACATTAATTTGGTTTTGACAGATGTTTTTAGTCTACATCTTAGTTATTTTATCTAAAATAATACAGTTAAAAAAATTTTACATGAGTTTTGATTCATGTTTGAGAAAAAAGTGATGTCATATGAAGGAAATGAAAATACCAGTGCTATTATAAGCAGGAAATGAAAGCATTATTCCTTATGGAAAAGTGGTGGGACTAAAGAAAAGTAATGTTATAAGCAGGAAAATGTTATATCCAGAAATGTTATAACAGGGTTCTACTAGTTAAACCAAATTTTTCTTTACAGCAGCACAAGTTTTATTGTGGCAAATAAAATGTTTTCAAAGTGTCAGTACTTCACGGTGGAGACATTTTTTTCACTAGTTTTTTGTTTCCTAGCCTAAGATTAAACCTACAACGGAAGGAACCGCTTTCTGCATTAAACTTACTGTACAGGACAAACAATATCCGCAACCACAGCTCGCCTGATAAACCTGGTAACTTTCTACCCCGAAACGACTCCTTCGGAGATCTTGGCCAAAAAAAATCATTCCTAGAAACATAATGTTAATTAGAAATACGGGGGGATATTTGGCAGGATGATCATACCTTCACGTCAATACATTTATGGATTTTGTCTAAATACTGTTAGTTGGAAGCTTAGCGGACAGGTTGCTGAAAAAAACAACGAATTTTGAACTATTCTACACAGTAAAAAAGTAAACTTTAAAAAACATCAATTTAGAAAGCTTACGAGCTGGAGTAGGGTAGGTTATTTCAGTCACGTGACTAGGTTGTATCTTTCACAAGGATTTCATGAACGTTGTTTGCCGTTACTGTTGTTACAGATCTAATTTCCGTTACGAAAACTGCAGTTATATCTGTAAAAAAACAGTAACGGCAAACAAAGGTTCCTGGATGTCAAATTCAACCATTACGTATTTTATTCGGCAATTAGATTAAAGTTATATAAATTCAGCCGAAAGAAAAGTTATGACGCAAAATACAAAAACTCAAGATGAAGATCTCTCTCAAACTTGGCAATCCAGCGTTTTGTAGGGCGAATGAGAGACGCGTTAGATGCTAGACATGCCGGGTGTGGAGGTGAAAGAGAAGCAGCCCCATATCATTGTTGTCAGGGTGGATTTACTTGATCCGTCCGCTGTCCGAACGTTCGCACTCCATCCGTCCGTCTGCAAATCTATACCGATTCACAACAATCCGTCATTCGACCGACGTGATTCCTTTAATTTTCAATGCTATCAATGGACGAACAGAAAACTTTTGTGGGTTATAAAGATTTCCCTTATAATTTTGGTTAGTATTTTACTTTATTCCGAACCCCAAAATTATCTCTATCGTATTTTAATGATGTATTTTAAGCGCTACCAAAGAAAAAGTTAATAAATCAAATGAAAACACCACAAGCTTCTTATTGAAATAGAGCCATTGAAACTAGCGTCGCCTTCTTCAGAAGGCTGTAATTTCATCCCCCCACGTGTAAAAAGTTAAAGTTTGGCAAGCTTTCCACAGACGAACAGATAGAATTATTCCAGACTCCTGATTGGCAGGAAGTCACGTGATCGACGAACGGATGAGGCGGATCATTGCAAATCCACCGTTATTTATAACTTGTGGTGTTTAAATTTTGTTTTTCCCTCAGATGGCTGCGAGTTCTTCCCCCTCCCCCTATATATCTTGTTGTTTCCACTTATCTGAACACACACGCGCAAATTTCCGCGCACCAGAGGAAACCCATCTGGCAGGCATCAACGTCCACAACATTTCACGCATGCGTTACATCGGAATCGACCCCGCGGGGAATCGAGCCCGGATCGCCGTGCTGGGAGGCGAGTGATCTGCCCTTTACACTGCCTCAGCCCCCTACTTTCTGAAAGGTCAACAGTCAGCTGTCAGAAGACTGCACTGCTCGTGAAATATACTGTAGTGTATATCGACGATTTACCGTGATATACCTATAATATCTTCATAAACCACGCTGCGGGCTTAATAAAATTGGGAAAGATCTGCACATCGAGTTCACTATGTCACCAACAGAGAGAAGTCACGTGTAGTTTGGGCAATAAGTGAACCAGTGTGTCAAATATGAACTCACAGTTAAAATATTGAACATATTTCTGGTACTGAAGTGCGAAACCTAAGTATCACGAAGTAGGGTGGGTTTACCGTATTCATGGTAGATTGAAGTGGGACCTCATGATAATGAAAGGTATTCTGACCAGAAGGCCAGCTCCCCTTCCACCCGCCCACACTGCACCCTTAGTTGCAAAAATAATACCGCACCCAGCATGGCTTCTCTTTTATATTCACCTTGCACTTCTTATTTGCTGTGTACGTTACATACCAGGCTTTCTGCCTGTGCGCTTATAAACCATGTCTTCCTCGCCATTTAGATCGTCTCTTGACTCAAATAGCCTCGCAAGTCTTTACCTGACACTTTCCTCACGGGCTATTGTTGATGTAGTGCAAGGCTACCCTGCTGATCTTGTAGGCATATATTATATGGGTGTTCTAGAAAGTATGTTACAAACTTTGGGAGAAAATTCCTTGTAAATAATGAGGTTAAGTTATGTAATGAAACTTTTTAGCTGACGTAAAAAATATTTGTTAAAACAACCAAAAGTAAGGAGAAATAAGGATTTTCTGGGTGTGGTTTAATAATTACAAGATGTGCAGTCTGTAGGAAAAATTGTTTGGAATACTTCCACCTTCAGTAAATAATTATGTTAGGCTTTAATTTTTTTGGCGCAGAATTTTTTACCATTCCATATGTTGAGCTACACAGTTTGTAGCAGGAGGCCTCAATGAATATAAAAGGTCGCCTTGTCGCAACCATCTCAAGTGAACCTCTGTCTCCTGATTTATCAACTCCAGACTTTATTCTAGTGAGGGTATCTAAAGGATGCTGCTTACATCAATCATCCTCACACCATTCATGACTTGCAGGCCGAAATTGAACGATCTACCGCTGCAATTACGCAACAAATGCTACAGCATGTCTTTAGGAGCATAATGGTGGTCACTTTCAACACCTATTGTAACCTACAGGTTTCCCCATAAGGTTGCGTCATCTTTTGAACACCATGTACTTTGATGAGGAGCCTGTATAGTCCATATTTTGTGGATTGTATCTTCGTGCACCACATTGTGTGACACTCTCTGATTATGAAGACAGAGGACAGAGAGGTAAGAAAGCAGTGGTATTGTTGTACAGGAGGTGTGGTGAGCTACAGCGCGCCAGAGGAACCCTCGCCAGACCCCGGCCAGGATATCACTGACCCCTCCTACGACGGCGAACGTCGAGACGGTGAGCTGGTTGGCGGCCTCGGCGTGCTCGTCGACGGCGAGGTGGGCGGCGACAACTTCCGCCTCGACATCGGCTACGGCAAAGGTACGCCACACTCTACCCACATTGTAGAGGACCCGGACTCTATTACCTGTCCGGCCATCCTGATTAATGTTTAATACGGTTACCTAAAACTGGCCGTGGCCTGTTTTTAGCCTTGAGCCCTTTGTTCTGTCTCTACGCTGTCAAAGAGACGATAAGCCCTGCTTCCTACCTACTAAGTTGTACTCTCTACAACCATCCATTGAGGGGAATATAAATAGTTTCACACAACCCAAAAGGGATGCTAAACTCTTTTAAGATGTCTATGTTGCACTAGGAACATCGTGGGGGAAATAAGTATACAGAGGAGGTTATATACATTCAGAAAGACGATGCAAGTTCCATGAATCTAGTTGAAAAAAAATTTGTCTTTGTTGTGCTAAGAAGAATGTAGGGAAAGTAAACATTCTCCTAAATCTTTTCTTAAAAAAAAACATAGTATAGTTCTTACAATACGTTGCTAGATTTTATGAGGTAATTTATTATTTATTTATTAACAATAATGCCATAGTGCTACTTACGTTGCATTGTGTGCAACATTTTTATTCGTGGAGAAATATTTTAAAATACAGTACTATTCTGCTACTGTCTGTCGTCTGCGTGTAGAACTGTTGCCCTATTTTACAGAGCCAATGAGGATTCTGCTAGTGAAATATTTGACTCCTCTTGGTGGTCTACAAGCAGCTATGTCGTGTCAAACAGTTATTATCCCACATGTATGTTGTAATAAACTGTAATATTTCAAGTGTATGTTAGTACAAGAAATTTTCGCGCTTAATCGCCATCTCTAAATATTGTTATTTAGTACCTACGAGAACTATCAACTAATATGAAGTAAAATAGAATATTGCGCAATAGATCAGTGTGAACGAGCTTCTGACTGAATTTGTGCAGTATTCTTATACTAAATGTTACGTCATTATTTCTCATGAAGCCCTTCTTGCGTGGTGTGAAACCAAAGTTACCGGAGTGTATCAGGTCCTCAGAAAAAAACCGCTAACGTTCGCCATATGTACTAGGATTACGCGTGATAAGTTACCGCAACTCTTTTGCTCCGGCTTATCTTTTGAAACACTATATAGCACTAATATGATCTTTGAAAGAACTATGCAATGGGAGTTCATGACTGGATTTAGTTGCTTGTTCATACTCCATTGCGAAATATTTCGCAATGAAGTATGTCCAAGCAACTAAATCCAGTCACTATATAGCACTGCTGCTTATATGAAAAGATAGTAAAACTTTGCTGTCCGATGCCACATCAGGGAATTTAATTGCTGATTTTCATGGAATATGCATTATTCAGTACAAGTACAGGAATAGCTACACGTCAAATCAAACTTCAAACACAGAAAAAGTTGTAAAAAAACAAATTCCTTTTCACCTGATAAATCACGATCTGTACCAAACGAAGGTCATTCACGTGTAATATACCCTTTATATTTCTGCTTGAATTGATACTTTGAAGTAAGTTAATTGTTTAGTCACGTGCGACTCTGAAAGTGACATGAGAGTATATAGAGTACAGGGAAAAAAATTAATATTTCCTGTGAAAAGGTGTACATAATGTTTTGGAATTAAGATCTCAAGCTTCAGTCATGTTTTTTTAAAATCTAATTGCAATACTAAATGGCACGGATACTCACATCCGGAATAGTCTTTGCAAGTGGTAAGTCGTGTTCGAAGTAACGACATATCAAGGTACATTAATATTTCGCGGGTTTAGTTACCTGGGTGCTAGAATCTACCGTCTTGTTTATACTTTATCCCCGACCATTCGTCCATTAGCTACTACTCAATGAAACATTTGGGGCTTGGGTTTGCATGAGACAGTGGATTTTAACAATCGAGTCATTTAACTCGCAAATATATCCTTTCTTTAAATATAATATTACGTGTAAGACAGTTTACATAGAAGCAGACGCAAGCATTGTTTAGTGTCACATGTCTACATTCTGCACAACCTTTCCAGCGTTTCTACAGCCCACTAGACCCCAGGCTTCGTACACAGCCACTTCCACTACAAAAATCAGTGTATTTGAGAACATTAATTCCAAACTACGCTAACTCCAAATCTCAATAATTGGTAAATAAAAAAATAAAAATAATAATTTCTTAACTGTGTGCGTTTATTTATATCTGAAATATGATACTAACATGAGTAAGAATGTTGTATTTTAATTAGTAACATATTTAAGGTAAATATAAATGCACACGAAAAAGATATTACTTTTTATTACTATTTCATACATTTTTGAGTTAGCATTATTTATAATTCAGGTCTCCATTTATTTTACTGGACTTTACGTGTCGTCGACAGCAAGGTCATGGTAGACGATTACACACTACTGTACACAACGACAAGAGCTAGGAGGGGAATCGGCCATTTCCGATGTTAATAAACCACCCCAACATTCGCCTGGAGCGGTAAACTATGGAAAACCGAAATCAGGATGGTCGGAGCCGGGGACCGAACGTGGGCCGTCTCGAATGTGAGTCCGGCGATTTTACCGTTGCACCTCCTCACTTGGTGCGAACAAAATAAAGCCGATTTGAGTGTTTTTACAAAATGAATTTAATTTTAGAAAAAAATATTGTTCAGAATTTGAGTATTCAATAAAAATTTTGTAAATCAGTAAATGCTGGCTAGTTCAAATATAACTGCAGTGACACAGAATAAATACAAGTAATAAATAAGAAACAGCATTATTTATTCTGTGGAAGTGAACATTAGCGTTGCGCATGCTATTCTTGAGTAAACACTTCAAAATATTAGTAGTTCCGTAAACAAGGATTACTTTGCTATGGAATTGTACACTTAATTTTTAATATTCTAGCAAAATTTACACACATGTATGTATGCAATAAAATATGTTGACAAAAGAAAGTCTAAATTTCGGAAACGTCTGGTAATAAATTGTTGATACGTTGATACACACTTTTTGTGTTCTTCTGTGGAAGGGCGGAAGGGAAATTTTTGACGTCACAGTTACTATCCACAAATTTGAACATAACATACTCTTGGTTCAAGATTCGCCCAACACTTAGAGAAATTATCTTAGTTACGTTTACTTACCACTGTAAAGCCTTGAGCTACGCTGGTATAACATAGCAGTAGATTATACTTAACGTCTACAACTAAATCGTCGTTCAAGTGAAACTTTGCGACTGTTAGAAATATAGGTATAGTTGAGACAATGTTACACCAATTATAACTATCGTGTATGAAACACAGCAGAAATAAATAGCTCGGATAACCAGTTGACTATGTTAATTTTGAAATTTCGAGACAGCCGGGCTTTCCCGAAAAATCTGTCAGTATTTCTATCATTGAGCCATAGTGGTACATGATTTGTATTTAATTCGTGGGATTTTTTCGCAAACTTTTTTGTGGTAATACAAATTAATTAGGCGCGGCTACCGCAATTTTCGTCACCATTGTTTTATTTTTATTTGTATCAAATATTTTTTTTCTTATTTTAGACACAAATTGTGACTAAATTAGCCTCTTATGAAATTATAAAAATTCAATTTTTTTAATACAAATAATTTTTATTCTTTATTTTTATGAACATGATATTGTAGCCTGCAATGTCTTTATCCATTGTGATTTTTTTTAGTTTGGTATATCAGTTGGTTTTAGTGTAGTCATTAAAACGGAAACATGCAAAATATGACTTTAACAAGCCATTACGCGAAAACTTAGTTCTGGATATGATACGACGACTCGCAAGTCAAAATATACCGGAGAATTCACCCCCACTTTCATTTTAAAATCACCAAATTTCAAGGCGTGTATTTCGTATAGTTTGATTACTATTTCTTTCAGTCTCATATCCATTTCCGGCATGGTTTAGCCTACGTCGTATTCACTAAAAAGAAAAAAATATCGAATTCCAAATAAAAAGCTGTGTATTCCGGTAACTATCAAACCATACAGACCCTTCGTCCTTTCAACTCAACGCCTTTATTACACAGGTGAAACTGCCGCTTTGAAAACCTGTCCCCCATCGCGCCCTTACGAATTGGCTATAAAATAAATATAACATGGACTCAGTATCGATTTTGTGGTTCGCTGCGCTTCCACGCGCATTGTTCTTCTTATTAATGCTCAAATATGAAGTACAAATATAAGAAATTCTTTAAAAAATACTGGACAAAAATTGTGCTTATTTAAGTCCTAAAATGAAACCACTTCTCAAACTTATATAACTTACCTTAATGGAATTATATTGACCCAAAATTACGTTTGTAAACCCGCCTGACAGATTAGTGGAACGGTTTTACAGTTTAAAAATATGGCGAATTAAAAAGCTATGCACTTCTAACACTCAAACCGCACGTGTCATACCCAATAGCCCTGGTTGGATTGAGGATGGAGATTTACCTGCTAAATTGTATTTGGCGTAGCTCAGTTTTTTTTTAATTGAGTCGCTCTTGAACAAAAACGATTTCCTGCATTGAGCAAAGGAGAATATCGGTATGGAAATACAAACGTAAGAAATATTTATTAGTTTATGTTTCAGAGTTTTTGTTGTTTACAGTGTAAATTCTTGTCTGTTCTGAGTATTCAGGGCATTTAAAAACAAGCGTAGGAAATTCTACAGCAATGTGGACCGCTCCAAGATGAGCTGAGCAATCGTTGGTGACATGTTAATTCGATAATTAATGAGGTCTAATATAATTTAATTTGTAATTCCCTATTTTTGCTTTCGCTTAGACTCTGTGAGAAGCGGTACTCTACACTGGTTCCAACGGAGATATCTGTTATTTGTAGTAAATTCCACTCATTTTAAACCTATTACGGAGGTACGTGACGAAAGAGAGGTTCTTCGTAGAACATCAAAATGGTGCGCGAGGACATTTAACTCAACGAAAATGTTTCTTTAAAATAATAACGCCGTATTGCGTGTCGTAAATGACAGTTTCAACTGTTTCAGTTACAGCATTTGACATTCCTGTAACCGTATTTTAGACGAATTTGTAAGCAAAGTATGTAGTACTTCATTGCTGCGTTAAACGTACTCGTCACTAAAATATATATTGTCTTACATACGAAATAGTGTTTATTTCGTAGACATAAACTGTGAACGCATTTTCCTCGCATGAAAACTTGTTATACTTAAATTGTTCTCGCATAACGGCATGTCAAAGTAAGAATTTGCAAAATTTCAGGGATGTACGAATAATGAAAATCGAATGCCTTTCTCTAATGACATCATTCACAATGAAATAAGATTCCCTGAGCTACATAAAAATTAATCAAACACGCAACGAAATATGTTTTGTATAGTTTCTTAAATTTGCATAGTTTTATTTTAAGTTCAGTAACATTCCTATCAAAGCACAAATATGTTTTATAAATTTCTCGCAGTACCTAGACCAAAATATATAATTTTAACATCAATTGTTTCATCCCATATATGTACAGTACGTCCCCATGAAGTGTGAACTGTGACTGAAGGGTCGTTATACATTCTTCATGCAAGCAAAATGTAGTCACAAGATATGTCGGCAAAACTAGCTCTATTACGTACAAATGTAAATATTTTAATATTTTAAGGACGAGCAACCTTAAGAAAGTCTCTTTTTCTTAAGTTCATTTACACTTTACAGTAACGTGGCTGTAGGGCTTCAGATCATATATATAGTGTTTTCCTTTTACAGAGACTATAGTGCCTAGCTGTCCTATCAGGTCAAACCCTGTCTTACCACGTATAATAATAAATAATTGGAGCTAAATACACAATATAATTTACTCCGACCATCTTGCTCCCTACGGGATTCTCTCTTCAGTGTTATTGCTGTTACTTTGGCTTCATTCCCTCTTTGTTCTTATTTGCAATATTCAAGACCTCATTTTCATACAATCTAATTCTGCACGCCAACCCCTGCAGAGGGTTATTAAAATATGCATTCAAATTAAAAATGTTCTATACATACAGTAATTAAAAATTCTGCACGCTTGAAAGTCTCTGGAGATACAAGGCAGCGGTTGCCAGGAAAAAAATGGTTAGGTGTTGTATGCTACTTCGTGTTCCTTTAAAACAAGCATATTCCCGAGGCAACTGCTAGTAAATGCAGGAATGTTTTAGTTTATAATATTTCGAACTATCATATTTACGTATTTTTACTAACACGAAAGGTACCAACTGGGAAAGTATCCATTCATTTACATCTATATTAAATTTAAAAATTTAATTGGTAACAAGAAATGAAATTAATTATGAACAATAATTTAGCTACTCGGCTTACCCCTTGGCTAAAATACGAGCTTTGCTTATGTTCTTCAAGGATACTACTAAAATTTCTCTTTACATCTGTTGAGAATATTTAATTCATATTTTACTACAAACCTTATACTGGAATAAATCCAAGTGGCTTCACAAGTCACAAGTATTTGTACATAAAAACTTAAACTTTCAACAGTTAAAAACGTGCGCGAGAATATGATTCAATGTTCACTCCGAATGATAGTCGACATCCTTACAAAGGCGCAAGTAAATTCACTTTTGCGCTGCCAAAGGTCCGGGTAGCATTAAATTTGTTATGATAGTGATTTAAACTTCGTTACTGACTGAACTGCTCCATAATCTGCATACGCCATAGAAGGTTTAACATCTATCGAAGTTAACTTTGAAGACGAAAAGATAAGTTGGTGTTAACGAAACAGAATTATCCCAGCCTCCATGGCCCAGTTGAAGCGCCACGTCCTGGTGTGAAATGTGAAAGGTAAGGTAATTGTACTTTACGTCCCGTCGACATCGAGGTCATTAGAGGTGGTGATACACGACTTGATACAAGGCAGGAACTGGAAAAGGAGTCGGACATGACCTTTGTTAATTAACCATCCCAGCATTCGCCTGAACCTAATCAGGGAAACCGTGGAAAATCGAAATCAGGATGGCCGGAGCCGGGGATCGAACTCGGGCCCTCCCGAATGCGAGTCCAACGTGCTACCACTGGGCCACCTCGCTCGGTCTCTGTGCGAAACGCTTCGGGTTTGAATCCCGCATAAGGTAATGCCATGCGCGCCGCTACTACGTAAAATGTTTAAGTTTAGTTAAATGTTATTTTCATCCATTCCGCCCGTCTATATTTCCTATAACTACGACCACGATTTCATAGCAGAAAGATTATTGTACCGTTTGGTTTCAGTGTCATCTCTGCAGATCTGCAGCTCTACTACACGTTCAGTGATTGGATGTTTCGACTCTCACTTGTTTTCGGGTTCTACTGGTGAATCACAGACGCGTGTTGTCGCAATAGTCTTATTCCGACTGGTGCAGTCAAATGTGAGACGTGTCTGAACAAAGACACGCTGCCAATAACTATGAAGCATAGCTGCCGATGTGCACGTGAAGGTACGCGCGCACTACGGCGTCACGGCAAGGACGGACGGCCGTCACAGAAAAATACAAAAATGTTTAATGTGTAGAGTTATAGAAGTGCGCGCACCACGGCGGGACGGCCGGGATCGGCAGCTCCGGCCGTCAGACAGAAAGTTCGAGCGAGGGAATTAGTGCGTTGCGTGCCGTGCCGTCCGTCCCATTGCAGTGGCTCACGAGACACTGTTCTTAAAATTCGTGCCGTCCGAAACCGCCGGTACCGCGCCGGGTGGATCCGAATATTTCCAGACTTCCCGTGCGTCTGTCCGTCCTTGCCGTGACACCGTAGTGCGCGCGTACCGTAAGACACTGAAACACAACGGTACAAAAATCTCTTCAGGACAAAATCGTGACTGCCTGATACGCTACAGTCGTGATATTAATAGGTACAAAAGTTATTACTAGATACATTAATTGAAAATGGCAGGTTTCTCGAAGCAGTCATACAAGAGCAGAAATTCTTGATTGTAGTTTTGAGCAACTATTTAAGCAAGTATTTTTCTCGAGTGACTTATTTCATTCCTGTACTAACATCGCTGGTGCTGGAACTCTATATGTTTGTTCGCGTACGTAAGGTTTACGCTAAGACGCTATTGCAAAATAATTGCTCACAAATCGGCAAAAATTGATTTAAGTTTTTTGTTCTTAATTTAATTCAAATATAACTTATTTCAACTGACGTTTCTAGCGTTACTTACGTCCCACGTGATTTTGGGCATTATCAAAACCAGTAAATATAGTACCGTGTATGAATACGAAAGGGGAAAATGAGTATCTCAAGAAAAATCGATCTGCTTAGGCGCTTGATCTCCTGTAATGACATAATACTGCAATGAGGCGTGTCTATAATATTTCACTTAAATTTACCTCACTCCGTCCAACATTCGTGAATGTGAGTGGACAAGAATGCCTTAGCTCAGCAGTCTAATGCCATTTAAGTAACCGAGTTAAAAATAAGTTCTAAGTGGCAACATTTCTGTCTCTTTGCTGACAGAAATTATACACGTTTGATTTGCAATTATTCTGGATTTTTCTCGCTCTGATTGTTTATTTATAAGTTTATTTAAAATGGAACTTGACGACCATTTTCTAATAAACGCTATGCCAAAAAGCAAAAATTTTAATGATAAACTCTTTTTAAATTAAATTTTAACAATTTTGTATTTAATTAATACTTTATAATACGCTATTTCATCGAGATTTGTAGAACCGTGTCAGAAGATTCTTTACGCTTAAGTTATGCAGACGTACATTTCTCGCAAGATTGTTGTTACAGGCTGTTCATTATGAACTGAGCACTCAGCAGAATTGTAATTATCTAAAAATATGATTTTGAGAGTGTTGAAACATTTACACTGGTTTATAGTTACATGGATGTTTTCATATTAAAAATGGTAAAGATGGATGAAAAATGGCCGAAAGAAAACTTTATGCAGTGCTCACTTTATCGTGAATGGCATATACTACTCAAAACATCCACGATTATGGGCAGTTATTTTTGCAGCACTTTTACTTAGAAACTTTTCAGACTAGGATCATACGTTACAGTGATTAAATAAACTATGACAGAGAAAAAAACTGAAGCTTGTTATCAAATATCTTTTTATCTTTCTGTATTTTATAAATGAGATCGAATAAAGCCCTTTTTCAGAATCTTGCATATTTCAAGAAGTCTGAAATTATTTTTTATATAAGTTTTATTTTTACGTTGTTTGATACGCACGGTTAGTAAAACTCGGGAAAATTTAAGATTTGTTAAAATATCGCTTGTAAACACACACATAAGTTCTGTACTGAACTGCGAATTCCTAAACTGACGCGAATTTAAAACACAGATTACAGCATAACTCCACTCTCCAAATTCATGAGGCAAGTCAATGCTTTCGTGTTATTGAAAGGTACTTATTATGAACTGATAAAGAGATTTTCATTCGTAATCCTTTAATCTGACTGGAATCAAATAAACTCGGGGTAATTGAACACTGGGGAAAATTATAACTTGCTTCTTTTTGTAGTATTGTGAATTTTAAAATAGAATTGTTAATTATGAGTTATACTGTACAGTTTTTTCCAAATTTTCAGTATATTTCTCAAATTTTAAATTTCAGAATATATAATATTATAAAAAAAGCTGGTACACAATTCTACCAGTGCTCGTAATTTCCCTAACGGACCCTACAAGAAAATGAACTTCTGATCTCGTAACTGCGAATTCGAGTAAAGCATGTGTATTTTTCCGTTAGTTTCCCTTCGACAGTAAGAATGGTAAGTTGGCAACACAGACTTTCGCGTCACGCTTTCGCCTTAGCGTTTTTGCAGGAAGCTAGTAGAAAGAAACCTGCTTAGTTCTTACTACGGTTAATTCTATTACAGGTTAGAAAGATCAATGTTGTAAGTTTGGCACAGGGAAAATTGAGCGCTAGTATCGCTAATGAGTGCAAACTGACCAATCACAGAGCTTTCCTGAATATTAAGTTACATAAAGTTGATAATCTAAAACGCGAAATTGGTTTATTTTCACTTTAAAATTAAGTTAAATGACTGCTGTCATTTCCAGCCTATTTAATATTAATTTCACTACAGATGCGTATTTTTCTGGTTCACGTGAGATAGCAGCGAAACTAGCGGAAGAAATTTTCGCTCTGCCAAACTCTCCCATAAGAAAACACGTTTTATTTCTAACCTATGGTAGAATTAACGATAATTCTTACAAATCATAGTCGCAAAGGTGAAACATGCAGCTCAGCAGCTAAAACTAAATAATACATACCAAGAACCTTATCTCTGGCAGCGTGTACTAAATTGGTTAGCTATCATCACTTAAATATTAACGCCAGAAAGAAAGTTGAAGTATCGATTAAACAATGCTTTCTCTTCGTGTTTGGTGCAGAAATGCTAGATACTTTTCGACAACGCTTTTACATTAACAAAAAAATGTACACTAAAAAAACTGAAGGTACGCATTCATCACTTATCATAAAACCAATAAACTCGCACATCAATGAAGTTATGTGGCTTCTAATTGGTTGTGAACCAGGAATTTTATTTAAAATAAATTTAGTCCCCAGGGAATTCTGATATAAGTATTCGCGTCTCTTGGTCTTCCACGGTATATGCGCCTGTGATATATTACCCGCGTCCAGATTCCTGGGCATTTTTCACACTGCTCGGTTTGTTCGTTTAGTTGACTTGTCTACTTGTGTCTCTTCTGTCGTCTTTCTGAGTCTTTCTGTCGTCTTGCTGAGTCAGGCGTGGAGGATCTGTAACCGAGTCAGTGGATCGGATCTTTTAGAGATTTTTGGCCAGCGCTTAACATCGAGGTCTTTAACGCTGGTGAAGGGTGACATGGGGTGAGTACGGAGCATAACCGGAATGAGAGGGTGGGGGAAACGGGAGATTCCCGAGAAAACCCGCCAGCCAACGGCATCGTCCGGCACGATTCCCACATGCGAAAATCCGGGGACCGTCCCAGCCGGGAATCGAACCTGAATCGCCTTGGTGAGAGGCGAGAGGTCTAACCATTCGGCCACTGCGGTCCCTCGGATCTTTGACAAATTGTGTGTTTGGTAGTCTTCGGCTTCCTAAATGTAACCAGTCCAATGTACAAGTCAGTGGTAAAAATACTTCACGGAAGCCAGAGGTTAATTATCCGAGGTGTGCGGAGAGCGATTAAATAAATAAAACCGTATTCGAAAACAGCACTTAAAACACAATTAAGAGATCAAATGGTGAACTAAGAATTCAGTTATGTCCTGTTATAAAAGAAAACATTTTTATGTAAGGCTAAATCATTCAATACAATCAGGTATCACGCACGCAATGCACACTTATTACTAAAATATTTTCATTGTGGAAGTAAATTTTTATTGGACAGTTTGAAGCAAACCTATCAGTATAGTAACTGTTCGGTTCTCAGCGGTTCTACCAATTCACTCTGGGGTGAAAGTGATTTTCTTGTCCAAACTCCAAATGGGATTTCTTTGAACGAAATTCGACATTGTTGCCTGAAATTTGGCGTACGAGAAACACATCTTGCGTCGTGTTAAACCTGCATTAGCAAATAAAAAGAGAAACATAAATAATGGCATTTTCTAATTTTATAATCAAAACGATGCGCTCTTCGCATGATTTGTCAGTTCGTTATTAACAGCAATAACAATTAGGAGGGTCAATTACGCGTTCTGAAATCTTCTTTTCTCCACGTGTAGACACAAAAATATTTTAGAGTTTCTAAGATTATAGTTGTTACAATTATTGCTTGCTGTAACTGTCAGATTTTACCACCACATTTATCAGTGTCTAATTACCATTTACGAAGAAGCAAATCACATTCGTTGTTTAAAAAATCCCGACGCACGAGTGCAAAACCATCCCGTGAACTAACTCATCACTTAGAATGTCTTACACGGAAATATTGCGTAAAAAGTCCAGACCTTGCATTACAAGTGTGACTTCAGTAGGAATCTCCACGGTTTAGACACTGCACCGAGCCTGAAGTGAGCGCAACGCGCATAGCGACGCCGCTACGCGGGTCATCTGCACTCAAGGGGTTAAAGTTCTCGCGAGAAACTCTTCTTTTCCGCTTCTGGCGTAACGGTAAAGCAACTTTAACGTCGCAAGGTACGTGCAAAACTCGTGCAAGACAACACACTATGAAACTAAATCTCATACGAGAAATTCTCATGTAAGGTGGATCTCAAAGAATGTACGGAAATATAACGTGTCCTATTGTTACGTGAGGTCCCGCAACTCTTCCGGAAGGACGGATTCTATTGGTCACTCTGCGCTAGTCACGTGATTTGTATGCCTGTCATAGATATGGAATTAAAATATAACTTAGTTGTTTGAAGATGCATTCCGGGGTAACACAGCAATAATTATCACTTTTTTGTTCGTAGTATACACCGGTAAGCAGAAACAACAGAAAATACCGTACCAAACCAAAATTCTTATTACATTTGCGTCGTACAGATGCTCAAACACTAAACTTACATTCGGAAAGACCGAAATTAGATTCCTTGTCCAACCATCTTGATTACGGTTTTCCATTATTTTTCATAATAACGTCAGTTAAATGCTGGTATTGATTCCTATGCATGGGCCATGGCTAATTCCTATCACGTTTCCTGTTACGTCCAAACAAATGGTTCCATCTTCAACGACCTCGCTGTCAGTGAGACTTTCCAACTGCCTACTCTACCTATGCTTACGTATGCCTATACACAACTATACCACCCAAGTTAACTACCCATCTACCCTATCAATATGCTTTCAAGAGACATATGTTTGTGTATCTCGTCTAAACACCTGTACATAGATACTGGAAACATCCGCTACTTCACTGGCGTGTAGTTTATCTTCCAAGAATATCTGTGTATTCAACCAGACAGCAACTGCTCATCCACAACCATACTAGATTATTACTAGGCTTGCATTTAGTTGCTTCTTTATTGTTGGTTCAGAGTCTTCCAAGAGGTGTAAAATAAGTCTAGTGCCAGTAGCTAACGTGATATGAATTTACAGTTGTTTGACTACTAGCTTACACCGAAATGAAAACATATCCCTACCTTTCTGGCTGTGGTACATTCCGAACCACAACACCTACTCGGTACTTTTGAATTCAAAGCGTTGGTACGACTGGACATCGAATCGTACACGGGAAAAATATTTTGTGGTAGCTACGGAATATTTTCTTCTTATAGACTCTACCAGATATTTTTTTACGCTCTCAACAAAAACATTTAGACGTCAAAAATAAAACTATATGGACACTACCAAATAATTTACAATGTTAGTTTATTACAAAATTTTTCTTAAGAGTGATATTTGGTTCTGTCCCCTTGCCGCGTGAGAGCAACACCAGAGCAATATTCTCCATCAAAGGACGTTGGTTAGCGGAGAAGGGCGAGAGAAACACGCCAAGGTATTAATTGCAGCTTGTGTTCTCCTTTGATTTGTACTGGTAAATGTTGGTAGGTTAACAGTGGAAGTGAGTGCCTTCCCAGGTCGATCTGAAGGTAAGCTGACTCCTAATTATCCCAGAGCATCCATCCATGATGTACCCCTAGTGGAACCTTACACCGTGCAGAGAAGGTCGTCACGTCAGCTTTATTAGACCACGTTTTCATCTCCTGCTATTTCCTCCTCGGTTAACTTCCATAAGCTACCCGCGTACATAGACGCAGACGTCGCAACTTGCAATCAACATTCCGAGATACCATTCCTCGGGCTGAAATGAATATTTTACTTTGACTCTAGGTGAGATTACAAATGTTTCAACGCCAGAATATTTCCCATCGCGAATAATATACAACTTTGACATTCTTGTGCAATGAAGCAAAACATATATATTATATACAATGATAACGTCATCGATGAAATTATTTTTAATAAAATGTATGTAATGTTTATCCTACCCACTATACGCTTCCTGTATAAGTTCCTAGCTTAAGAATAAAATTTAACTGAAATTTTTTTGGGTGAATGGAATTTTATCAGTGTTTGTATATATTCCTATCGGATTGTTTGGTCCTATTTTTTTATCCATGTCATCATGGAGGAATTACTAGTACGAATATAAGGGTGAAAATGTTCGGATTTTAAGCAGTCATACGGCAAGGAAAATAGCGGGGGGGGGGGGGGATGAAGTAACTTTTTTGTGTAGTTTTCTGAATAAGTGAAGCGAAATAGTGTGTGATATTACACATTGATACAATAGGCCATCACACGAAGTTCTGTTCGAAATCATTGCTTAACCACCTTGGAGTACTAAAAACAGCTTAATTTACCGTTGGGCTGGAAGTCTATTGGCCCATGTACGATAAGCATTATTTCAGTTTACACATTCACAGAAAGAAAGATATTATTAGATTTACCCACGCTTGCTATATTAGTAGAAAAATTTCCTGACTCATCAATTTTTTAATTAAATAGCATATTTTATTTCATGGACGCTTTTTGTGGCTCTTACTTTCGGTAACATTAATCGGTGCACGAAATATTGTGTACTTTCCATACAATTAAAACAGCCGCAGACAAAATATTGTGATTTTCCATTGCAAGCTTTGTATCCCAGAAATTTGCAACAAGAAAGCATATTTTGCTCGTTGGGTATTTTCTTCAAACGTATCAACATAAGATGACCATAAAACCACCGGTTAATTATCTACGTAATAAATGCTGACCAACCCGATTAATTTCATTACGCGGAAATTTTTTCAGAGATTTTCCTTTCCACATTGGAGATGTGCATTTCAGTCGTCTACAATAATTATCTATACCTTGCCTCGGAGACTATTAGCGAGTCAAGTAACGATTCAGACTGCAGGAACTAAATACATTACGGAAACCCCAAAAAATTTTTTTCAGCTTAAAAAAGAAGCAAAAACTTAAAAATCTTCTAATAAGTAACATTCTAGCTGTGTTGTTTATGCATTGAATCATTCTCGTAATTAGTTCTCAACGTTGCAATAAAATAATTTTTAGTTTAACAGCGAAGTTTTCTTCAAAATTAGTTTATTTTTAAGCGGTTGGACCAGTTATGTATGTTCCAGTTGGTTAGATTTAGAAAAAGACCAGTGGGCTTCCTACGACCTTAAACCTATTTTGTGATAATCGCCGCGCGTAAACTCCCGGGCGTACAGAGGGAAAACGGTAGCCCGGAGATGTATATAAAGAGGGAAGAAGGGGGCAGACCATCAGTAGTTCTGCATGCGACAGTGGTCCGGAGTTAACGGCCGCTCGAAGACGTAATGTGATTGCCGTGTCGCCGGTGGTAATCAATGGGTTGGTCGCAGCCCGCGCCCTTGGGCTGCCGGGGAAAGAGTGATGTTCAGTGGTACGAGGGGGGCCAGGGGGTGACAGGGGTTCATGGCCCCCCCCCCCAACCACCCAGGGGCAGCGCCGAGTGGCTAACTGTGTCACGGCTGGAGGCTGCGTGCTGGACACTAACAACCCCTCCCTTGTAGGCCTGCCTCCTCAACCCCCTGGGCTCATAGACAATCAATAAAACACCTGGATAACGGGGTTGTGCGCGTGGCCCTAGGGTAAGAGAGGGGTGGTAGAATGTTTGACAGTCGCTAGCGGCAAGCGAACCACCCCTTCACCCGCACACCCCTTACAAACCTGGGGGCGCCATACCTCGATGCAGCGTGTTGACGCGACCCGTCACAGTAGTAATTGCCCTGACACGGCCTCGCCATCGCGACCTGACGTCCACCCTAACCCACCCCTTTCAATCCGGGTAGAAACGTGGACGCCGAATTGACGTCCCCCTTCACTACGGGGTCTGCGATTTGCGTGCACATATCCGGGAGTGATGGTTATCGACAACAGAATATTAACCTGTTGAGAGTCTGCCCGTCGATAAAGGAACCCCACCCCCCTCTTCCCTCCAACACACCAGCAGATCACGACTCAATTTTGGATTGTCGACGAAACGGAGCGACAGAGTATTAGGGACGAGTTTATCTCCCACGTAGAACTTTTACGCAGACTTTGTGGGATTTTAATACTGCAACGATGTTGGCATGATAAATGTCATCATTGTGCGAAGTGAAATATTAACTATACGCTATTTTCTTTCGTAAATAAAGAACTTCTCTGTGGATGTGAATATAATGTATCCCTGATTTATCGCAGATAATTAAATATGTTAACATTACGACTGCAGATCTGCGAAATGTAAGCTCTTATGGTCGTTTAGATTTCCTTTAATGTAATTTTATTTACAGAAGTATCATTTGTGTAATATCTTCAACATCTATTGAAGACTTCCAAGCACTATCGTCGTATGTTGCCTCAACTCATTCGTTTAAATTGTTTGTAAAGAAGTTTTTTTATGTGTATCAAATTTATTTAATGTGTTTTTCATAAATGGGGAAAATTTCTAATATGATTTGTGTATCCACGAATTAAGTATGTACAGATGTTTAATTACAACAACTTACCTAAAGAATTTGTCAGGGATTTCATGAAAAATGTCCTGTTCATCTTCTTTACGTCTTGCCTTTGCTGACCCCACGAAAAATATCTCGGGAAAAAATACAGTTTTTACGTAAGGCTACAGTTGTCTTATGCTAGTAATATCTACAGCGTCGAAAAACTTCGTACTCCTAACTTCAATCATCTCACATTAATATTAAATAACATTTCCCCCATCCTTGTAGCTCTTTGTTTTAGTTTAAATATCTCAACTTAATGCCTTAAATTACACACGTACATTTTTTTTCGGGGTTGATTGCTATAGCAATAGTTCAATGTAAGCTTATTAAACTATTTGAATATACAACTGTGTGTTCGATAGTTACATGCCAAAACTATATTATAGCTCTGTTAATGTCACATCGGAGTCGAAATGTTATAGAAGATTGTACCATTAATCATTCCTAGGTAAAGGTTTGAAAAAAAACCTGTCCTATAAAAAAACCGTAAATTAAAAAAAGATGTAGGGCTTTGCTTCAAGAGGAGAGAATTCTGGGTACCAAATTTCAAGACTAGGTCGAGCGGTTCGAAATTTACGAGCGACAGAAGATCGCAACACTGAAAATATATCCCCTTGTCACCATATTTCCTCCGAGGGGAAAGAGAAGGCGAGGCAGATAAGGGGAATCGAATGAAAAAGGATGGTTGAATGTAGCGAAGCTACGTCATTACCCAACATTGCAAGAAAGATTGTCTACATACTTCGAAGTAAGACTTCGAAACATTACTGAAATGAATCAGTTACAGGGAACTAGCGCATTGTCAGTCAGCAAGTATGAGCAATAGATAAGAGCCACGATTTTCTGGCGAAGAGATTTATGCACCATTTGCTTTCAATGCCTTATGTGCACTTCTGTAGCTCTGTTTCATGTTCAGCGATTGGATATTTTAAATCTCACTTGTCTTGGGATTGTTATAATTACCAAGAGCCTCATCTGGAGGACAGGCTAGCGACGACGGCAGAGCAATCAGGTCAGGGGTTGCACAAGACAATGGCCTAAGCGATTTTCCCCACCTGCACTGAAGTGTGGTAACATAATGCAAAGTATGGGGGGAAGGGAATCGGGGTCTGTCTCCTTCAAGCCTTCCAGCCGTCACCAGCTCGCCAGGATGGTCCTGGGTCGAGACCCACGACGTGCCACCGTCCGTCGATAGCCGAGCACATTCATCATCAGCCTTCGGCACATCATATAACGGCAAAGTATGATGTCCGAAGGGTCACCCACCATATCGTAGAATATAAACATAACTAACTAAACAACAGCTCCCTTCCTATCTAAATTATTTAGTATAACCTCGTATTCTGTAAACTAAACTATGTAGAGTAAAGCCACCGTAATTAGATTAACATATGTCATTTAAACCTCAACTTAACCACTTAACTAGTTTCAATATAAAGTACCTACCTCTGACTACAGCCACCCAACCACATTAAATCCATGTCTAAAACCTAGTTAAATAACAGTTTTGTTACAGTGGTGGAGGTAACCATCGTTTCAAAAGTTTAAACGGCGGTGGCACGGCTACGTAATACACGGCGTGTTTTCCCACGAATGCGAGACAGAATTCGTTATGAAGATGAGCCATGATTTACATTCTTAAATTAAGTTATGAAGGGGATGTAGACTAGTTGATTGCTTTTAGCTTAGAGGCGATGAAGGAAAATGTGCACGAGTGAGAGTCGGCCTTACAACCCGCAGCCAACCGAGGTCGTTGTAGTCCAATAGCACGAAAAATATACATGTAACAGTACGTTATTATGGTATGTGTTAAGAGCCGAAGAACTTATCTACATACGCCAAAATGTATTTATCTTCTTTGCCTTCAGGAGATATAGAGCCAATGCCCTAAAAAGTCCATCTTTTACTCATTTTCACTATTCTTGTTTCTCTAATGACTATAGAGGGACCCGAAAAATTTGCGTTTTCTTTTGGGCACAAGCTTGAATTCAAACGACTAAGTTATTGTCACTTTTGCAACTGCCTCTTAACATATGACACCATCAGGAGATCAGGAGAACGCGGAACCAATAATAAGTAAGCAGCTAAATTCAGGCCCAATCTTATGACATCACTGTCTCAACAATATGCCAATGAGCAACTGCTATATACTTGAGAACACAGATGTTCTTGGAGGCTAGCTTACAGGTCTGTGAACCTGCGAATTTTCCCGGTCTCTTCTAAGGACGTACGATAGGGCTAAAGTAAGAAGTCGTGTCTACAGATAGTAAAATTTTGTCTTTCCTGGAATGAAACTATGTTCCCTGGTCAGTTAGTCACGGACATATGTGCTAACATTAATTGTACATAAAACATCTTGCAATAGGCTCCTCTCAACACAAGCAGGCACCTGGATACCTGCGCTGTAAAAAAGACTTCCTAAAATGTTTAGGAAGTAATTAACCTATACGCAATAGGGGACAGTTACCATACTTCCGCCTTGTAAATATGCAGACTTTTACACTTGTTACAATACAAGTCTTGTAACTTCAGTGTACATTTGACTGTTTCATAAGAAAAATTTAGAAGTGCTGCCATGGATGTCTGGGAAACAATTCTACCATACCTAATTTCTTAGCGCTCCTATACGCACGTGTGGCAAATATACAAACAATTTTTTAGAGTGTGCAGCCGGTAATTTACCTGTTTGTACTTAGATGTCATCGCTCATCCTCATAAGACGCTTATTAAAAGTCACTAGGGTAGGATAAGTCGGCCAAAATTTCAACTTTTAAGAGTTTGATAAGTAAGTTTATCCGTGTTCGAAATTTCAACAGGTGGCGTCGCGTTCAACTGCTAAAACTTATATTATATTTTAGTATAAACATAATATTATGTAAGGAATGCACAGTGGATGCAGTATTTAGCAAAACATTTATAAAGTGAATAATATGTTGGTTTTTTTAATTTCCTTCATTTGCAGGGGTTAGCAAATACTGGCAGTCGACAAAATCTGGGTCACGTTACTGAGAACCTGCTCTACTCCACGGAGTGAATTTTCATAAGTGTCTTAAGCCATTAGGCTGGCGAATCTTAGAGCGCGGAATTAAAAAATGCGCGCTAATGTCTGCCACTGCAAATTTGCACGGTGTTAACCCTGGACACATATTAATAGTCAACAAATACTTCTGTGTGAGTTACCTAACATCCATTTCATTTACTACCACTAATTCCCGAACATTCAGTATGCTCACGTGTTACCTCTATAATTCAACCTAGTTTATGATTACTAAAGTTATCGATTTTTTTTTGTGAAAAGAATTTTACACACCTGTAGCTCAGCTTCATGGTCAGCGATAGGATGTTTTTAACTTTCAACCTTGGCATTCTACCTGCAAATCACAGACGTGATCTATCGCAGTCACAGTCTCATCATTGGCACAGTCAAATAAGTGACCCCCTGGACAGTAGCACACTGCCAATAACCATGAAGTAGAGCCGCAGATGTGCACGTAAGACATTTAAACAAGATTGTGCAAAATTACTTTCACCAAAAAGACAGCGACTCTAATGATAACTAAGAAATGTTATGTTGTCTCTCAATACAAGTTTTCATCTTCCTCGTATATTTTCCATAAGTAAGGTCTCAGATATTGGTCAGTTCAGTACACGGGTTTGTAGTAGACGCTTTCTTTAGACTACTATACTCTACCATTTGTAGAGATAATGGTATATCGCGAAATATTTTTGTGCCAACATACCCTTGAAAACACTGTGTTGGGGTATGTATGATTTGGTACGTCTAACACAACGTAGCTGTATGCAGACCAATAATGGTCACCACATATAACAATAGCGATATTCTTATTGGCTTAGTCAAATAGGGCAACAGTTCCGTGAACAAGCTGAAGCCAGTAATCTTTTCATATGCTAAACGTGCGTGGTCCCAGCAAACAGTCAAGTTTTTCCGCGATAAACCATCATCTCTAACTAATTGGTTTCATTACTTTGCCACCAGTTCTAGAAGCTGTTTGCTAGCGTGTTCGCCGAATTGTTTAAATGTGTAACTTTTTCATCCAAATTATTTTGAACAATCGCCTAAAATAGGGCGTACAATACGAGACGGTGGACCGTTTAATTGGGCTATAACTTTGGTGCAATAGCCGCCATCTAGGTTTAGTTCAGATTTTTAGTTCAGTTTATTGCATTCATTGGGTCATATTTCTAGTGCTATTTTGTACAATGATGTTGGACAAGTTATTTTTAAAATGTGAAATAAAATGAAATAATTAAATTTATATAGAATTTCATACACTTATTATTAAAAATAATATACCTAGTCCGCAAATCTGTAAGCCAAATTTATGAGAGTATTGCAAAAATATAACGTTTGAACTGTTGCCTAAGTCAAAGTACAAAATGTAATCAAGAAATAATGGGGTAACTAAATAAAGTCAAGATGGCGGCCGATGTTTCACGGTGATACTCTATGAAGTAGTGTGTTTGTGTGGCGACAGGTAACGGATGGGTGGCGTGGAGAAGCACGTCGTTCCCAGATCACAAGGTGGAGCTGGTGTTCCAGTTCGAGCAGGTTCGCAACTTCAGCGCCGTCCACATCTTCGCCAACAACTACTTCAGTCGCGGCGTGCAGGTACGTCGTGACCCCTGCAGAACTGCCAGCTTAGATACTGCAACATCTGCATGCGCGCCCCTTCATTCTGGCACTTCTCCACTATATACCAATGTCTCTTGTAAGGATTAGTTATTCTTATTCCAGTTAGATATGGGCGTTATTTAAAATAACAGTTATAAATAATTATTCCTATTATTTAAGACCGCGTGGTAGATAAATAAGCGATGAAAATATCAATTGATTCATACGCTTTTTTCGAAGTCAACATGGATAAAATACTCAATGACAATCCTATATAATGGTATTTGCCAACTTTATGAGTAAATATTTATCCATAATTACTAATTGGTTACGCGTACTCTATTGCACCGTAGTTAAATGCACGAGGTTCCGGCGTCAGAGATTGTGCCTCAGAAGTTCGTAACATTGGAAACAATTTTGTTTAAACCGTTGGCTGAAACTATTGTTTAGGTTTGCTATTGTTTAAATTTCGCAAATTGGCTTCAAGAAACCTACAGTTATAGATTAATGCTTCCATGCGGTTGAATTATGTACCACGCCCTCTTAAGTAACTTGCCGCGTTTGATAAGCGGAGACTTGCGAACAAGGTTCAGCTTGCCACACACGACAGTAATCACTTTACTTATATTCGCTGCGCGTCAGACTAGCGTGCAGTGCTTTCGATTTACGATTTTTCCAATGGGACTAAGTGTCGAACCTACAATTTTACTAGCGGAAAGTTTGAAGTGATGTCCAGCGCATATTTTTAATGTTGTGTTTTACGAATCTATACGGTGTACTTTCACTTATTACAGCAGTCTTAAAAAGAAAGTTTTTTAGTCATTTTGAGGGGCCCCATAAACATGTTTCTAATAGGGGAACTGTATTTTGGAATAATAAAACCATAGTTTCAAGTGTGTGTTCTTTCAGTTCATAAATGTTTTGCGAATAAGTTTAGCGGTTTCGTGTAGAAGAGAATAAACGCGGCCCACTGCAGCATTGTTCATGAACCACGTACGTAATCCTCTTAAGGCGTCAACCTGGTGGCCGTGTGTTTGTGTGAGTGAGGCATGGCGCCAAGGGTGATGTTGACCGACTCATCTGGCGCGGTATCGCCTCTACCGCAAGACACAAACGGCGTGCAGTTGTATCGTAGATCACTCGCCTGACACTATCAGTGGTGACCCCGCCTTTCTATTGGTGGAAAAATTTGTCCGACACACCATTCTATCGTAGTTTCACAAGAATCCCGTAAGTAGTTGTTTGGATATAATAGTTTGAAAAAGCCGTTTAGCCATTTTAAGGGGCTCCGAAATTATCTTTCTAATGAACGTAATGTTTTGACACTACCATTCCGAAATAGTTTGAAGTGTGTGTTCTTTTCGTAAATGCACACATCAGAAACACTTTCAGAAATTTCTTAGATAAAAGAGTTCTGTTAGCACGCTGCAATGCTGTTTGCAAGGCAGGCGGCCGTTGTAACACGTTTCGCGGTTAGCACAGTTATTTTTGGAACGTTTAAAAAAAACCTGTAACAACATGCGAGACGTAGAACTGCCGAATGTTCTTTACAACATCGGGTGACTTTACACATCGCATTTGTAGTTATTTCTTGGGGACACTGCTGCATCCTCCTTCCAATCACATGGCGAGAGCACCTGCGTTCTCGCTATGCTTGCGTAAAAATCATATTTTGGAATGTGTTGATGTAACAACTTTACTTCTACTGTTTCACTTCTGCTTGCTGCCACTTTTGCTGTTTGTTTCTGCGCATGCGTAGAGGTTACATTTTTAAATGTCACCGCTCTCAGTCCTATTACAATATTACCGTAGTTCTTGAGATATTGTTTGTTAAGAAAATTAGTATAAGGAAACAAACAAGCCACCTTAAGTCAATAACAGTACATTGCCCCTAATGTAAGTAATGCCATGTATCAATCATCAGTAAATTGATCATTTAATATAGCTTAATTGGGGGGGATGACTAATTTCAAAGTCATGTTCCAAAATTATATCAATAAATGTATACAATTTCATTTTAAAAAACTACGTTTTATATGTCTAGTGTAAAATAACCAATTTACTTTATCAATCTCGTCATATCTAATTATTCGACCACGGTACCAAAGTGCAAATTGAAATGAATCACGACGTTAATTTTTAATTAAGTGGAGTTTGTTTATACGTAAACCATATTGTAAACTCATTCCTGAACATTGTAAACCGTGTAGCTCATTTCATTTTTCGATTGAATTCCTTCAATTATTTAGAAAGTTGACATTTCAGCAGAAACCCGATGTCAATTATAACAAAAAAAATTTGGAACATTGTAACGAGTCAACGTTTGTAGCCTGTGTGTGTGCGGTTTTTTTGGGGGCAATATCTGTAACTTCCCTCAGCAACATGTTTGAAAAATAACCCGTTACTCGCTTGGAACGGTAACGCTGGAACGTGATACGTAGAAATGACAGTTAGCCCATCACTAAGGGCAGGTATACAACTGCCTTGGCTTACATACCATAGCAAACTTTGTGTAGAAAATGTTGAACACAGATTTCTGCTATCTACATCGGGGTGTACAAATTTGAAGCAGGCCAATCACATCAAAGTAAATAAATGGGATTTAATTGAAATTGCACGGGACATTTTGCACATTTGGGTTGGCTTCCTTGTTTGTTTCGATTTCGGACGAGTGTTTGGATTTTATGCTGTGCGTTTTTATTCATTGCATCATTTTTGATATTTTTTTTTTCATATAACATCGAATTTATTGAGTAATCTTATACTTCAATATTAATGTTTGAAATGCTCTAAAGAACCTTGCGTGGTGGAAACTGGACGGCCACGTGAATTATTTTGTTCACATATAAACCGGAAACTAAATTTTTTCATGTCTACGCAATTACTCAATTACAACAACTTTTAAAGTCTGTACCACCTGATTTGACAGCAACAGTGCCGGTGACGCTTCTCATTTTCATTGGCTGGTATGAAAAACTAGGCGTTAGAGATGAACGACGACCATCTTTAACGACGATCGTGCAACGCTGTGGATTCCATGCCGCGCCATCTGCAGGCAGGAGACCTATTCAATTAACTGTATGACATTATTCCAGTATACCGTGCAAGTTGCAGACCAGCCTTAAGGCCATGCTTCATCATTTACATTGTTTTCTCGGTAATTATTTTTTTTTATAACTAAAGGAGAAAATATCGAAAAACTGTTGCGCAGGTTTGATAAAAATTATTTTTGCTACAGAGCGTCATTTTTTTCTAGACAAATATTATGTAGATTTGAATAATAGTTCGTTAATGGGAATTTCCTTAGTTGCATAATTACCTGAAACCATTGTGTGTTTTATCTTGAAAAAAAAAATAGTTAACACGGTATACACTGTTTTTTTTTTTTTTATACAAAACTGTGCATCTGTCGAAAAGGCAGTAAAATGACGGTTCATGGCGTTAACTTGAATAATGGTTTCTCGTGTATAAGCTGATCGCAATAAACTGAGAATTTTGAAAATCATATTGTTTAGAATAATAATTTTAATATATTATTAATTGTGACCTCGAATGTTAACCTTTTGAGTTATACATAGCGTACACACTTTGATTGTTAAGTAGGTTGCTTAGTTCACATTTGAACGTGACAGGAAAATATAAATACGTAATGTCAAAACAAAAATGTAGCTAGGGTTTGAAAAGTGCTCACGTTATCCGGAACTACGTATAGTGTATGTTGCTGCAGGTGTTCAGCAAGGCGAGGTTCCTGTTCAGCCTGGGCGGCGAGCACTACAACGGCAAGCCACTGTTGTACGCATATATGCCTGACACTGTGCTGGAGAATGCTCGCAATGTCTCAGTGCAGTTGCACCAGCGTCTAGGGCGCTTCGTCAAGATACAGCTCTACTTCGCCGCCAAGTGGATCATGATAAGCGAGGTGCTCTTCGAGTCTGGTAAGTACCCTCGCCACGCCAGGGAACACATGCTGGTCCATAAATAGGAGAACGTCACAACTAAAAAAAAAAAAAAAAAAAAAAAAAAAAAAAAAAAAAAAAAAAAAAAAAAAAAAAAAAAAAAAAAAAAAAAAAAAACGAATTTGAGTTAGTAACAAGAAAAAATTGCTTAATACGAGAAGATTTTAAATACAATAACTTCATAAATTCAGTTTCAAAAATTAGCCACAAGAGGGCAGATGTCCTACCCAACATGCAAGCCTTGCATTTGACTTGCAGTAATAAACTTGCTTCTTCTGTAGGCTTACTGCAAGCCTTGCATTTGACTTAAGTTTGTATGCTGGCATGAGTATTTTTACCTTGCAGGCTTTCTGCAAGTGTATTTAAGAAAAATGCTTGCAGTTAAATTTCTTGCAAGCTTGTGTTAAGCTTGATGGCTTACAAGTTAACCTTAAATGAATTTTAGTTTGTAAACTTGCAACATTTTAAAAACGTGTCAACTAGGCAACTTGCAGCAGGCTTGCAGCAGCTTTCAGGCTTGTCGTGACACACTTGTTGCAAAGTTGCTGGTTTGCCTGGATAAGCTAGAAGTAAGTTTGTAGTAAGCTTTTTCTGCTCTCTGGGAAGTATGCTAACGCCAGCTTGCATTTCACTTGTTTTTGGCTTGCCATAACAAGCTTGCTCACGAGACTTGCTGCAAGCCTGCTTGTCAGCTTACATTTCACTTGATTTTGGCTTGCCATAGCAAGCTTACTCAGACTTGCTGCAAGCCTGAATCAAACTTGAAGCAAGTTTACATTTCACGTTAATTTAACTTGCCATAGCAAGCTTGCTCAGAAGTCTTGCTGCAAGCCTGAACCAAGTTTGCGACAAAGCTGTATTTGACTTTAATTACACTTACATAGCAATTCTGGTTTTGTGATAAGCTGCAAGCATCCTGTCCCCTATACTAAGCTGATATTGGTTTTTGAAATTTTACTTAGCAATCTTAATTCATGAAATATTTTCTATGTGCCCATGAATAATGATCGAACTTGATTTAAACTTAACTTTGTAAATGAACAAGCACTTTAAAAAGTAACATTGTTTCATATGCTAGCTAAAACAAATATTACGATATTACGAATAAATGCAAGTAAACTGATATCCTTACTGGTGTTAGTAAATTCACAAACATCAGCATTTCCATAACAAAGTTCGTTCTCGTACAACCGAATCGCATTATTATACCTCTTAAGTATTTGCAATAGTCTAGTGGTTAGCATGCCTGCTTTGAAGTCAAAGGGTCAGTGATTCGAGTCTGGCACAGGAGCCGAAATTTAATGTTTAGTAATTAACGTCACAAGTCGATGAACAAGCGACATTAATGATGTAAATTTGAATGATAGTAAAAATATTGCAGAAAATACAATTTTGATTTATTCTGCAGGCTTTAAAATTAAGCTTGCAGCAGTCTTGCAATTCAAGATTGCAGCAAGTCAGAAATGTGTAAACTAGGCAACTGCAGCAGGCTTGTAACAAGTTTATTGGCTTGCTATTTCATGCTTGCTGCAAGGTTACTGGCTTGCATTGGCAAGCTTGCTACAAGCTTGTATCAAGTTACTTCTGCTGTCAGAGTGTGTCTTTTTGTCGTAACTGATACCAGTCCAGGTAGTTTGTGGAAGACCGTCTATTCTGAAAAAAAAAAAAAAAAAAATACCATTTTTCCAGTTGTGACGTTCTTCTAATTATGGAGTGATGTGAATCCCATGTCAGACAACGAGAACCTTATTTTCGCCTTAAGACTGTCGAAGTAGGCTGATCTATGGCTAGAGATGATGGTATATCGCGAACATTTCTTGTGCGAACATGC
This sequence comes from Medauroidea extradentata, assembly GCA_003012365.1. Classification (NCBI taxonomy): domain Eukaryota; kingdom Metazoa; phylum Arthropoda; class Insecta; order Phasmatodea; family Phasmatidae; genus Medauroidea; species Medauroidea extradentata. The sequence goes on along the minus strand of PNEQ01064659.1, from coordinate 29,385 downwards.
CCTTGAAAATACTGTGGTTTCTTGCGGCATGTGTGATTGGTAGGGACATGAACTTTTCGCGCAAATAATTTTACCCCAGTTTGTTTCAGTGCCTTACGTGCACATCTGCAGCTCTGCTCCATGGTTATTGGCAGTGTGTTTGTGTGACGTGACATACAGGCCACGGTTTTAAGCCGGAGCACGATCTGACATATAGTAGGTTATCTCAGTCACGTGATCAGGTTTCGTCAATTACCATGATCTTGATGAACGCCTATAATACTGGTCAGGGTTTTAAGATGGCCTGGAAATAATAAATTCATATTTCATACAAGTTAAATATGTTGATAAAAGCAACTTCCACAGCACATTATTTACACGTTATTTTATTTATGTTACGTATAGTAATCATCTCATATTTGTTTCATCAATATTCTGGACACAGTTCCTTCAGTTGCACTTGTGTGTATGTTTTTCTCGCGCCACGTGGCGACTTTCGCCTGCTGACAGCCACTTACCCTGCTCAAGCGCAAGGTAAGTGAGGAGTTAATCGAGAAGCTGCGAGGTGAATATTTGGTCACGGATAAACTTTACTCGAGTTACGTTCTGTACATATTCAGCTGAAATTGGGGCCGAATGGTCTGACCATTAGCCTCCCACCAAGGCGAACCGGGTTCGATTCCCGGCGGGGTCGGTAACCGGATTTTCGCACGTGGGCATCGTGCCGGACTATGCCGCTGGTCGGTGGGTTTTCTCGGGTATCTCCCGTTTCCCCCGCCCTTTCATTCCGGCGCTGCTCTACAGTATACTCACATCACGTCACCTCTCACCAGCGCTAAAGACCTCTATGTTGAGCGCTGACCATAATCTCTCACTCATTCAGCTGAGATTTTCTGTCTTCCCTACCGTACCAGCTCTAACCCTAGCCACATGAGTTTCTGTAAACCCCTCTCGTCACTCTGCGTCGAGTTGCCTGCCTCCGCTCCTCCTATGAACCATTTCCCCTACTGCTGTGGCCAGTCCTATGTTCAAGAACGTTGGGTACCTTACAATTTGTTATTGTTGATTTCGTGAAATTTTCGTTGACATTTAAACACTAAAAGTAGAACAACTTTCTCAAAGCAAAACTATTTTTGTTGCAGATTGTTTGTAAAATAAGTTGTTAGAGTTACGAATTTGGTTTTTCGTTTTGACCTTATAAGAAAAACTAAACTACTTATCAAACTATACACATGCTGACAATGAAATTCTTCTTTTTAAAGTTTAAAGACAGATTGTGAAATTCTGTAAACGAAAATTTAATACAATTTAATACACGGATACTTTGCTATGTTTTAAATTAACTTTGACACTTATGGCAAAATCACTTTTAGTGGAGAGATCAGAGGCATGTCCTCGAATAGCACTATGATTCCGAAATTTTGCCTAAAAAGTTTCACCAATATACGTGTTTTAATTTTCTCACAGTGGCTACATAAATAACGTCAAAATTATGACTTCAGCAAGTTATAACACAAAAAATATGTAACCAAAAAAAATTATTCGAAGGAAAATTGTACTCCTTATAACGTTTAGTAATTGACAACAACTGCACATTTATATAAAAAATAACGAGCAGAAAGGTACCCAAGGCCCTTACGTATTACAAAGTCTAACAAATGTCATTACCTTACCTCCTAACAGAATTCATCGGGGAAGGTCGGGCAGTACACGTTGGATGCGTTTGTGAGACAGGTGTTCGCTGTGCGAGATCGACCACTCTCTCTTGAAGCCATATAATATGTTCGAGTTAGACCGTAAAATGAAGGAACCGCTTCCAGGCCAGAAGTTGTCTCAGACATTCCGGCAGTAAAACATCCTTTCAGGACGATCAATTGAACCGGTGCTACCAACAATATCCCAAAAAAATTCCCCGTTGCAGGAGACTTAACACAACTCGTTATTTAATTTGAAATTGTGAAAATGTGAATTAGTTTCGTTTCTACGGGATGTTTAGGTACAAACTAAATGAGGGGATTAGAGGGCAATGGGGAAAATGCAATAATCCTAATAAACACATGTTCGGAAGGCAACGGTTTACGCGATACGACGTATTACGACTGAGAGCCTGAGGATCCAAACGAAAGATATGCATTTGACAATCTAGTGAACACGCTGCTGTCTGGTTGTATTCTCTGAAGATTTCGTGATACAATGGTGCTTCCTCCAGGGCATCGCCATTAGCACATCTGTATATGAAGTGGATGTCAGATATTTATCAATTTGAAAATGTGTGCGGAGCAGCGGCAACCTCTTCATGTGCTCACTGTAAAAAAACCTTCCTTAAAATGTTTAGGAAGTTATTATCCCAGACGCAGTATGGGACAGTTACCATACTTCCGTCTTATAAATATGCAAACTTTTACAGTTGTTACAGTAAAAATCTGGTAACTTTAGTATATATTTGACTATTTTATAATTAGGTTTAGGAGTGCTACCTTGGATGTCTAGGAAACAATTCTACCTAACCTACTTTCTTAGCGCTCCTGTACGCACGTGTGCTAAATTTACAAACTATTTATTTAGAGTTTACACTTGCACGCCGTGTCTACTGTTCCCTGTGGTAACTGCTACCTGGAACATAACAGTGTTGTAACATTGGTATACCTGCTCCTGTGCATACGGCACATCGGGGAAACTAGTAGTTTCCTGACCTAGGTTTACAGGATTAGTTTCTTGTTTCATTGTACTCTGGTCTCTCCATTCGTTTGTACCTATAATAGTCAAACATCCTGAATACCGGTGTTTCAGACACCACTACTACAATTCCGAAACTTTTCTCATTAGCCTAAATTATCAAAAAGCTGGCTGTCAATGTTGCTTTTTACTTGGTCTTTAGCATCGTCCGGCACGATTCCTACATTCATTCCCCGCCGGTAATCGAACCTGAATCGCCTCTATGGGAGGCGAGCACCCTAACCGTTCCACCAGCCACTGCTCAGTGAGGTCATTAGAGAAGGAACCACTAGGTCGGACAGACAGTAAAAAGTGAAGGAATCGGCCCTGGCCTATACTGATGAAACATGCTACGTAGCGCCTGAGGAGATTTCGGAAATATGTGGCAATTCCTAATCAGGACTGCCAGGCTGAGAATTGAACTCTTGTCCTAACGAATGCAATTCGAATGTTTTACCACTGCGTCGACGGATTGTGTAACGGTTTAACTAATTTTAATGACGGTAAAGAAGATATTTTTTGCAGTACAGTCATTTGGGGTAACTTTGACTTTGTACCGGTCAGGGAAACTTTGTACCACCAGCCTAATTTAATTTCAAATGAAGTGTTTCAGAATTTAAGAATACGGTTTTGTTCTAGATGAATAAATGTTTTTATCTTAAAGTTTGCATAGTGACTGAATGCCACAAAGCTAACATGTCAAAGGAAATCACTGGTACAATGTTACCCCAGAATGGTACAAAGTTACCCCAAATTACGGTAGAAAGATAACTGATACGTTTGTTTGGAAGTGTGTTTGTTCGAATGTTTGTCTTATCGAAGTCAGTTTGTTAATGTTCGTGTCTCTCGTTTGAAAATATATGTAACTACGGTAAGTATGTTTGGAACTATACGAAAAAGAACCAGATCTTATTTTGGGTGTGCGTTACGTCCTATCGTCACGGAACGTGTGTACCGTCCCTCGACTTTGAATGATTTATGCCCGTTAATTACGACTTGTAGTCTGTGGTTGCGCGCACTCTCCAGCCCACGCGAGCAATGCGCGGGCCGACACTCCAGTCCTATCACGAGCTGTTGTCAGCTGCTGTGAGCACGTGAGTGGGCGGGGGTCACTCCGCCATCTTTGTTTATGTTGGGCGTCCACGTGTGGTCTGACGTCACGCCACAAGTCCTGCCAACCAAGCATTACAGCCACAGAGATTATATGAGGAACACATTTTGTGACAGCCTAGAGAAAATTTTCAAAACCAGACATGTCCACAAAAAAAATCCGAAAAAGACAAGGTGCGTGAGCCTTACGTATCATCGACAAAAAGGCCACCAGAAACAGCGAGACGCGATGTACACAGTGACAAGAGCTGAGAGAGGAATCGGCCATGGCCTTTGTTAAAGAACCAACCCAGCATTCGCCTAGGGCGAATTCGGAAAACCACGGAAAATCGAAATCAGGAAGTCCGGAGCCAGTGTTTAACATATTTCCTCCATGAGGTTGATGAGTTACACACAAGTCTATATTCCAAATTTAATTACAAAATTACCTGTCCTGTTTAGAAATCAGGGGAATACTGGTGTTTTTATTCAATACCAGACATGTTCACTCCCCTCCCCCCCCCCTCGGGAAGGAAACAGTTTTATGCATCGTCAACGTTGAGGTCGTATGAGACGGACACGGAACTAACACAATGACTAACTGGGAGAGGAATCGGCCATGTTCTTTGTTAAGAAAGCATACGTACAATGACCTGGAGCGAATTCGGGAAACCAACTGACAAGCGTGCGGAAGTGGCCGTCTGGGAGGAAGTATTTTGCAAGTTCGATGGCTAGAAGCGCGGAAGCTATAAAGACGACCTAGTACGCGCATCACACTTCTTCCACGGCCCTAGGCGCAAGTCACTGAACTGCCGTGCAGTATTCTCGGCAATATACCTACTACGTGAGACATTGAGTGATCCACCTTATCATTTTATGACGTAATATTAAAAATTAACATTTACTGCACTCCTATATCTGAATAAAAATTTTAGTGCTTCGCGCATAAAGGCGATATTATTCACGCACGTACCAGTGTTGCCCATATCACTAAACATGCATCACAGTTTCTAGGAAAGATGCCGTAGCAACTGGGCCAAGTGGTCGGACATATAACCATAGGTCGCAATTTTAGTTACCATCATACACGTATTTTTACATTAGGATTCAAGTTGGAAGTAAGGGGCCTGCCTCGTGGCACGTATGTTTGTGTGAGTGAGGTATGGTGCTAAGGGCGACGTCGTATGGGCCATACAACGGTGCGTCGCCTCTACGCTTAAGGCGTGTAGTCTTCGCGAAAAAACAAATTTCCTATGGGACTTTAAGTTGTGACCCTATTGTTTTATTTACGAAATCACTTTACTAAAGTCCAATGCACTACCCTTAAGTAGTTTCACATGTATTCGGCTAGTATATTTTCCGCTATAGCAGCCTGAAAACCCCGTTTTAACCCACCTTGACGTGCCCTAAAAGGGGATTTCTAATACGTGTGTTGTCTTGAAAGTACTTAAGGGCAGTCGTCTGAAGTGTGTATTCTTTTCGTAGACAAACGGCGTGAACACACATGTATTAGTTTCGGTGTAAAACTTTTTCTTCAAACACGCTGCAGTGTGATTTTATTGCAACGAGGCGGGCTCCTTAACTCGGCGCTGAATGTCGCCGACAATCACTGTACCAGATTTCAAAAAATCTTCCTGCAACTGGATAACGTCGGCGGAAACCCGGGGATATTTTACCGAGCTCGAACACTGACACATCACTCGTTTCCAACAGTCGGTAGATACTGAGTTTCGTTGTTCTTTTGTTTTGTCTGCGAGTGTATCGAGACTTCATCTCACGCGAGGCCGTCGGACAACTCGACAGTAAACAAACGCAAGCGCGCGCTTGGAATGGTGTTATCGATTCTTGCCGCATGGCGTGACCAGTCGACGTAACTGTGTGACGTGACGAAAGTGTCGTCTAGCGCTCTCGCCCGATACGATTATTTTGATTCTAGCGCAGCGGTAAGCGGAGAGCTAGTCATCGCACACAAATGATACAGTATGGTACAATACCAAACACAGCTTACCCTTTATCAAAGTGGCAACATTCGTGCTAGCATCAAGATTAATTCTATAGGCGATACGGAGCACTCAAAATAGCCCTGCTAAAGTTCTATTTTCAGCTAATTTGTATTGTTCCGCGCGTAACGGCTGACGGCGGACACGTCACTTGATGTATGCGAGTTTAATATAGATTGTGCAGTCGGTAGGAACCTATATAGTTTTTAAAAAAAGTTTATTTACTATATACAATGCTGTTATGTCGATTTCAGTTGATTTTGTTCCAGTATTGTTGTATTTAAATATAAAAAATACACGGAACTATATTGCGTAATTTCGCTGCCAACCGTACAAGCAGTAAGGGAACTAGACATAATGTTGCATTATATGCAGTAACGGTTTGTGACAGTTTTCAAATGTTAAATTTTTAGCGCTCACTTTATTTTGAACGACCTATAGGTACATTTTTAGAACGGGAGCCTGAAAAACCGTTTTAGCAATGTTGACGGGCTTCAAATAGTTTTTTAGCATGTTTTTTTTTTTTTTTTTTTTTTTTTTTACAGTGACATTCCGTCCTTTTCCGAAGTGTTTTATTTTTGCACGTGAACACATTGAAACTCAATAGAAGCGCGTGGTAGGCGGCGGCTTTACGGATATGTTTGGTAGAGAACAATAGCCACCTATAGTAGCACTCGTGTTGTTATGGACTAATTTGTGCTGACGTGTTTGCAAAGAATTTCGTTCTTCGGTAATGTTCTGTTTCGGACCTGAATTTCTCTTCAAACTCGCCAGCAAAAATGTATGATCCCTTACTAACACAAGCGCTACTAAAGCAGGAAGTTCTCCCATGGGTAAGTCCGTAACACCTGAAACACAATAGCGCGACAGAAACTACACGAAGAGCGCGACGCGAATAATAAAAGACAGCCAATCAGTATAGAGTCTTCTGTGACTTCAGCCTCGATGCTAATTGGCTGACTATCTTTTGTTATTCGCGTCGCACCCTTCGCGTCACGTTCGTCGCGCCATTATGATTCCGCCATAATGTCTATATTTCTAACCTGAAGTAGGTATAATTTTACTGTATTTCACTAATGACTTCTGCATCAACACTCAGCTGGCTGTTTAAACCGCCCAGTTTATTTCTCGCAGAAAAAGTTGTTCAGTTACAACCACTGTAAGTGACAAAAAATAAAACTCTTACGTGGGAGATGTAGTTGGTCACGTTTTCTTATTTAACATAATTTAACACTTCAAAAACGTATTCGCTCGATACCGATATTCACTCTAACAAACACAGACGGAGTCGTAGTAAGTAAAAAACCGAAATTCGCACATTGTATACAGTAAATATTAAAATTTTCAACTAACTTTATATTGTTTTCGTAGCACTACGGTAGCATGCTTGTTTGGTGACAAAATTTTCGGGTTCGAAACTCCCTATAGGTGAATATTTTTTTTTTTTTTTTTTAAATAAATACATTAATAATTTTACCTTATAAAAAGAACACTGCGAAACATTTATTATTTTTTAAAGTAATGTACTGTTTTAGATGCATTAGAACTTATCTTTATTTTCCGTTTGTAAAGATGAAGCAACTAATGTGCAAATGTATACGCACATACATTACACCTCACAAATATTCAGCTGCACTTCTATGGTAAATGACACTATTTGATACCGCGTTTTCTTAAGCCAAAATGTAAGTTTTAGAATGAATAACGTATACTTGATGATGAAGAGTTACTTATTGTGGGTAAAGTGAAAAACACAACAAGGCTAATGAAACGAATGCTTTAAGAAAATTAAGCTTAAATTACATAGTTTTAACCTACAGTAATGTAGTTATGCTAGAGATTTCACGTAATTAATTTGTGGCTTTTTAATTAATTTATAGAAAATTTTGTTGAATTTCATGTAAGAGGCCAAATACCTAATGTTAAAATGTAGAACATTTTTGCCCAGTATTTTAAGCAAATAAAATGAACCGCCCTCATTAATTTTTTAAGTCGTCATAATTATAAAATATTACGAAAGCTTTATTCTCGGACTAGTATATAATGAGCAAAGAAAATTTATGGTAACCAAAATGTGGGATAGTACATAATTTTCAAGAAAAAAAAACATTGATGCTTGTTGCACTTTATGTGGTTCAACGTCGATTGTTTAAATTTTATTTTACGCTGTTACGACTGTTCACAGACGAACGATACAATGTGTATGGATACACAAATAATAATAAAAAAATACTCGGTATGTAGATACAACAATGGAACCTAATATCTGATTAATTACTATGTCTTTCATTTAGATTTCGTATTTCTTTTGGCAACTTATTCCACAGCTTGGTGCCATTCCGTCTAAGGCTCAGAACCATGCTATGTTTTGTGTTTGTGTGTGTTACTTGCATCGTGTATTTAAATTACTGTTTACAGTACGAAACCAATAAAATTCTGCTAATTTTCGATTGTTCATGATTTTTTGCATCGTTTCGAGAACTTTCTGATGTATTAATTGTTTTATATTGAGTATGTGAAGCACTTGAAAGAGTGGTTTCGTGTGTGCCCGAAATTCTGAGAATGTAATAACTCTCACAATTCTCTTTAAGATAAGGTTGAGCTGATTAATAAATTTATCAAAGGTAAGATCCCAAATTTCAATGCCATAAAGCAAGCGTTGATATACAAGTGCATTATATATATATATATTAGCAAGTGTAATAGTAAGAAATATCTGATTTTTTAAAAAATTCCACAGTATCTTGCAGTTGTGTTACAAAGCTGTTATATGTGATTTTTCCATTTGAGATTTTCGTCAAATTGTAGTCCAAGGTACTTTATTGAATGTGTTTTCTCTATTTTGCTCCCTTGAATGTATAAATAATGGTTGATGATTCTACTTGAACTTTTTTTAATTTCAAATCTTATGTATTTAGCCTTTTTTACGTTTATTGTTAATTTGTTTATTCTAAGCCATCTTTCTAAATTGCCAAGATAAACATTTACATTTTTATAAAGTGAACCTACATTTTGGTGTTTAAGCATATGTAAAAAAATGTTGTAAAATTAACTTATCGCACAAGAGCATAACGACATCTTCAACTCCTAAATTAATTAGTGGCGAGTTTCTATTCAAACATTGCCGAGAACTAAAAAAATAAATTAAATAAAAAAATACTAATTGTTGAAATATTGCTCCATAGCTTCTGTTTTTTCGGCTTATCATATGCGAAATCTTCAATTCTGCCGCCTGCCTCCACTCGAGTAGATTTTCGTATAGGAATCTCGTGCACGAGGACGGCAGGATGTTCAAGCATACCAACAGCGCATTTCGAGCGGTCAGACGGGCGGTTCGCATACGAACGAAAACTCGTGTGTGCTGGGAACACAGCCTTTTTTTTTTTTTTTTACTGTTGTTTGTTACGTGCTTGTTTGCTTATTTTTGGAGAAGCAAAGCTAACAACAGAACATCAGTTTTTGAAAAACGATACTTCAAATTCTTTATCCCAATGCAAATTAAACTAATCTGCCGAAATCGGGGTACATATTTTAGGAACTGGAATTTTATTTTCCAAAACGGTTTCTAACCTCCAAATAATTTACATCGGTATACTACAACAATGCACGGAGCCTATGTAGTCCTTAATGGGCGAAACGATTTTTAACCCATGTAAGTTTATTTCAAAATGTTTTTTACAGAATGTTCAAATTACGGTTCTGCCAAGGTGGCAAGAATGTTTTATAAAAGTTCCAAGCTCATGTGAAACCTTTTCATATGCATAAAAAATGTAAGTTGTGTTGTTTACTTGAACTGGATGGGCGTTCAAATGAGCTTCATAGCTCATTCACTTTCAACTAGTTCGTGTGCCGTATCCAGTGGTCAACCAGCCACCGAATGACGTCTCTGCTGAGTAGCTATCATAGAACAGACATTTGGTGAGTGGATAACCATCGAAAGACGTCGCTGAATTCGGCCCTTAGTGAGCTTTGAGGATAACGATCGATGTTCGGGCCCATGTGTGCAGTTGTTTCGCGCGGGAGAGCGACAACTGTTTCTGTCAAACGGGGCGAAAGTGACGTTTGCGACTGCCTGGACCAACAACTCACAACATTATTCTGTAATCAGGATCAAGTTTATCGCCTGATATGAGATATCTCTAAAATACTTGGTTCTATGGTTGTTTCTGTAGGTATTTATTGCAAACAATCACTGCAGTGTTGCTGTTACATATTTGTTCATGCTTAAAAGATATGAAGTTAAGTCACAATGGATCAGAAGTGGACTGTCAAAGAGGGATAGAAGTATCCCGAGAAAACCCACTGGGTCACTCCAATGTTCGGAAAATGTTTCATATGTAAAGATGTAAGCGATAATGAATTAAATATAACTGTACCGTTAAAATACGCATTAGTTTCAGCTCGCAGTATGAGAATGAGAATACGCGTGCATTGAATATTAACTTTTTGATACAATATAAGTAACTATTATTATATGGTTATTGGAATATCTGTGCACGTTCGCAACTTCATTACAGCGTTTTAAAAATACGTTTTGTATCTCCGTGTTTGAAATTGGTGGACAACTACAATAAATTGACTTTGAAAACATGGTTATGTTTTGATTTGTTAGGTCGGTTTAAATAACTGAGCATATTTTTACGAATAAAATTTGTAACACTTAAGAGTAAAGTGTACCGGACATACATAGGCGTTATCATAAATGTTAGGTCTTTGTAACAATATTGATTCTCGTTACTTCTGTTAACGTCACGTATTCATCAAATTATGAAGTATCCGGGAAAGTGGATCAACATTCACATTCATTCTCAATAGTTCTGCAAAAACACACATTTATTAGATGAACAAGTGATTTAATGTCAGACGTGTTATGTTAATGCTAGTAGGCTATAAATAACAGAGAAAACATACTGAATGTTACATTTCCATTGTACACGTAAGAAACATTACTGACCCGTCCTGATGTCACACATTTAGTAACTGTATGTTTTTGAATTTTATAAATATGTCATGCCTGCAATTTAAACAAAACCATAACATAGATCACTTCTATTGCACATGTCTATTTAATCTGAATGAGCTATACGGACTCCATAATGTAGACAGAGATGTCGTGATATATCACTGATAGCCCCGATTTCCTATTAGGGGACCGCGGTGGCCGAATGGTCAGATCATTCGCCTACCAGCAAGGTGATCCAGGTTCGATTCCAGGCGGGGTCGGTCCCTGGATTTTCGCATGTGGGAATCGTGTCGGACGATGCCTCAGGTCGGCGGGTTTCCTCGGGGATCTCCCGTTTCCCTCGTCCTTTCATTCCGACGCCGCTCCATACTCACCTCATGTCATCCCTCACCAGTGCTTAAAACCTCGATTTTGAACGCTGAACAAAATCTCTCACTCACACAGTTTAGGCCTTCCCAATGTATATTAGAGGAACTTCGGGTATTGTGGACCCCCTTTTATGTTTATGTTGTATGTCAGAATCTGTATAAGATAATAACATCTGTCTATTCAATATGACAGCTTGATGTGTAAGTGTAACTAGAGTACAGAACCTACTAATCTCACTCAACATGTAGGGTTTATATTGTGATATATATATACACACACACACACACACCAACACACACACACAAGTCTGCGAATGTCCACTTTACCCATCCTAATTTATTAACAATTTTAAACTCAAATAACATTTTAATTTGTACAAATCTATAGTGGGTACACATTTCAGAGATGAAATTGGATTAAAATTGAAGTTTATCAGAATCACAATGTACATAATTACTGAAATATTATAGACTTGGCATTGACACTCCAGAAATACTCTACATAACCGTAATAAGGATGCATTAAGCAAATTAGTGTATGTCTGTAGACATATGTGCTAGAGTGGTGGATTAGTTTGTGCAATTATCACATACAAAGTACATAGTTTCATTGTCAGAACATTCTTCATGACTCCAGTCTAGACACTCCAAACACTGAACCCACTTTTCCCCCAACTCTGTAATCAGAAAACTTTCCACAGCGATAGATACAAACAGCATCAGTATCATTACATCTACTACATACAGTTGATTGCTTTGTGTTCATCGTCTTCTCAGATGTCTGTGGATTTTGTTATTCTTCTTCTTTCCAGTGGGCTGAAACGAAGGAATTTTTTTGGCAGCTCCGTTTACGACTTTCTTGATGCTGTTTTTGAAAGGAGATGATGTAACAACGCATGCCGCTCCTATACCTGTACCACTTTACCCACACCTGGTGGATCCACTTTATCCGACCTACACCATTGTTCTTCGAATGTACTTGTGATCGAAACTACCCACATGCTGATCATTCCAATCACCTGCCATAAACACACACTAATTTACATTTAGTATTTCAACACTTTACACAAACATGCATACCTGCTAAAAATTTATTTTTTTTTATTTTTCGTCACCGTAATGTAACCCGCGGAGATCGATGTGCGCGCACTCTACCGATAGTCTAGGCAATTGACCTTCTATGGCAGAGTAGCTTTTGTGACTCTTCCTAGGTTGTAGTAGTGTTCCTCTATAAATGGATATGTGTCACTTCTGCGTTTACTAAATGGTTTGTGCGACGCACTGGTTAAGGCAATATACAGTGCCTGGTCGCTTGAGGAAGGTGTGAACGGGCGATGCTCCAATCCTACAACACAACCTGTGCCCAGCGCAGTTACAACACAATGCTGACCGTTGATCTGCAGGTTGCCTAGATTCCAGGCTCCCGCTTACACACAGCCGATGATTGCCGATGTGGACTTTGATCATTTCAGTGGCCCACTTTTTGTATCCATGACTGTACATGGTTCACTATGGTAACAGACTCGTTAGTTATAAAGCAATACATTTAAATTAATGTATGTTATGCAAGACTCTCGTTAAAACACAATTAACCTAATGAATTTTAATCGCCTTTGTATTAATCGACATTTATTTAATTTGCAAAGTTCATATTCCGGTAAGTACTTAGCAGAAGTTTACTTTCACAAGGCATGCCTAGTGCAGTTTACAAAAGCAATGAAAATAAAAATTTTATGGTAACATAACCGCTTACCAATTCCGTGGAATAAAATATAGTATTTCTGATATTACGCTACAAAAAGATCACCTAATATGTTTGATACAGAAATACAAACCAATCTGTACGTAATACTGGGATCCTAATATAATGTTACGTTACATAGCTAATAAGTAATAAATAAATAAATACAGTGAAAGATATATTAATTAATGTAAGTTCCAGGAATATAATTGGACACAGTAAAAACGTTTGATAACTAATAATACGGTTTTGAGATGTAGGCCTATCAGAAAAGAAATTCAGCTCATTACTGAATCATAAACTTTTTTCTTTTCTTTGGCAATGTGCAAACACGCCATTCTGCCAGCATTTGGGAGTGCGAAACCACAATAACACGCATCAAGATATCAAGTTTTCAACCTTTGCGTTTTTTTTTATCATGCTGCACTTCTGCGACCTCAAAACACGGCATATATACGCAAAATTCACTTCGTTAGAAATCTCGCAATGAACGTTAGCAGTAAAGTTGTTTCACAATAGCGTGACGCGATACGCCCGGAGCTTGCCGACAGGAGCAGTTCCTACCACGTCTTCATAATAGAGCGATGAAATATCACCGGAAGCTGGAGACACGAACTTGTGGTGCCATATATTACCTAGAGCAATAACTTAGTAACTGTAAAAGATTTCTGAAGAATCATTAACGTAAAATAAAGAAATTACTGTCTGAAACACTCGATTCAATTTAAATAAATAAATATCAATCAGAAAGTAGAGGTTACATTTGCGACCGAAAAATAAAGTGAAGACCAATAGATAATATTTAAACAAATACGTGTATTTTTAAGTTAATGTTATTAGTATTAACATGATTTTTAACTAATAATAGTTGCGTGAATGTTAAAATGTAAATAACTTTTCTTCTTATTTGTATAAGTCTCCAGCGATGAGCGTTAATAAATCCAATGTCAGCCGCTCGTGCAATATTCTCGACGCCCGTCGCTAGCGTCAAGGCTCTGATTGGCTGACGCTCGTCCCTGGGAAACACGTTGCTCTGTTATAAACGCTGCTTAAGAGTGCGTAGTAAATAAATAAACGCTGAGAACATCGATTGATTTCTACGCTTTATTCGAAGCCAATGTGGATAAAATACTCAATGACAATCCTAGATAATGGTACTTGCCAACTGTATGAGTAAATATTTATCCAGAAATACTCATTCGTTACGCGTGATCTCTTGCGCCGCAGTTGAATGCACGAGGTTACGGCGTCAGAGATTGTGCCTCAGAAGTTCGTAACACTGGAAACAATTTTGTTTAAAACTTTGGCTAAAACTATTGTCTAGGATTCCTAATTGTTTAATTTTCGCAAATTGGCTTCAAGAAACCTACAGGTATAGATTAATGCTTTTAGCGTTGAATTATGTACCACGCCCTCTTAAGGAACCTCCTTACCTTTGCTTTAAATGCGTTGCAGCGAGTTACACCTTTT